>SNQJ01S0021673.1:2342-68087 GCA_010110895.2 Picea sitchensis | reverse complement strand
GTACCACGACAAGCTGTGGGAAAATAATGCAAATAAGTTTATTTATGAGATTTTCAACTGGGTGATGGTGCCCCTGCACATCACCATTTTTGGTCTTTCGCCACCCCGCATCTCGGATAGCATTGTTGCGAATCTAGGAAGTATCGTGGACTGGTACATAGAAGAAGAATTCTCCTACTTTAGAGTTTTCGGAGCTGTTGTCCCTCCTCTGGCGCTACCGCTGTTCATCCCCGACAAGCTGGCCTGTCGTGAGATTGCGCGACAAACAGTAATTGGCGGAGTGAGTAAAGAGCTCAAAGCGTCATCAAAGAAGGTATGGCCATTTTTCCCTATTCGGCTTAATTCCTATTCCTTATTAGATTTCGGACATGCTAAGGCTGAAGCTGCAACCTTAGAAGACTTGAGCCTAGTCTCTATTGAGTACAAAAATCATGATCCACAGAGAATTGTAAGCACCCATTTGGGGAATTGTGGATTAAAGAGGTTTGAACACGAGTGTTCGCCCTCGGATCATGTTTTCCGAGGGGCGAGGTCCTATTCGGAAGTGCAATTTCGAATCAGATCTCTAGCACCCGAAGATAGGGCCTCTGTTTTAAAATTTCAGGAACATAGGAAAAGATGTCTCCCCGTGGTGCTGGGAGGTTTAGGTCTTTCCAAGGATAAAGAAAAGGAGGCCGAAATTTCTGAAGGGAAAACTTGCAACCCCGAAAAACGTCAGGAAGGGGAGCAGGAGAAGAATCCCAAGTAGAAGAAGAGCCCCGAGCAGGAAAAGAATCCCGAGCAGGAGAAGAGTCCTGAGCAGGAAAAGAATCCCGAAATAGAAGAAGGGACTACTGACCCACCCAAGGAACATGGTCCAGAGATGGAAGTGAAAAACACCGACCTGCCTGAAACTCAAAATCCAGAGAGAGGGACAGAGACGAAGACCTCCGATCATCTGAAAGAACAGGACTCACTCGTCACACCAGGAAAGGCGGGGAAGCATATTGGACAACCCATCACCTCTGTAACACCCTTGCAGTCGGCACAGGGAGACGTTAGAGAGGGATGGATATTTGGTGAAGAGATGAGGCCTATAAGGGCAGAGGAACTCCCCCCTAATGAGTTCTTTTTTGACAGAAAGAGAAAAGTTGTAGTAAAGCGGGAATTTTATCAAGAGGGAGAGTCCACTGTTAAAAAATTCAAAGTAATGACAGATGGAAAAAACAAGAAGAGTGATGAGTTCGCCACAGAGATAGTAGGGACGCTAGGAGCGTATGCGTCAGCAAACCAATTCTCGGTTGTGATGTTGAAAAATCAGCTCAAGAGAAAGAATCGACTGATCAAGACTCTTGAAGCCTGAGTAGCTTCGACTACGGAAGACTCTAAGAGTCAAGCGAGTGGAGCAATAGAGCTGGCCTAATTGGCCGATAAGAAAGAAATCGAAGTCCTCAAAACCAAGCTGGAACAAGCAAATTCAGTGATCCGAGATGGTCAGGCGCAGTCGGGTCAGCAGAGGGATACGATCACACAGTTACAGGCTCAATTGTAGGTCGCAGAAAGCAAGGTTGTCGACATCAAGATTGTTAAGTCCCGAGCAATCGATATTCGGAGCAGGATCTCTTCTGCTCAACAGAGTCTTCTAAACAAAGCAGGGGAGTTTCAAGAAGATTGCCTGTTAATACATCAGATTTCTGAGAATCTGATTGTCAAGGAAAGAAACGCAAAAGCTTCTCGGATCGCCTTCCAAGAAGCAGTGATAGCCACCAACAACAGATTTTCAGCAGGGCCCCTTGGACTCACCATTGCCGAACAAAATAGGGGTAATATTTTGTTAAAAAATTGGGAACATGATATTACTTTAAGCAAGGAGCAGGCTCAGAAAGTGACGAATTCACTAGAAGAAACTTTCAAAGCCATAAATGGTGAGCTGTTAGGGATGGAGAGTGGAGGTGACACAGAGATGCTAAGGCAGATGAATATAGAGTGGATCTCCCTCGACATGAAGGAGAAAAATGAGAGAAATTTGGCAGAGATCTCTAAGATGGGCAGGGTAGACATCGCTCAAATTGATGAACATTTGATTCAACCCAGCACACAACTCGGCGCCCTTGATACTGTTGATGCACATATGGGGAATAAACTTCCACAATTAGCCCGAGAGTGCTATTTTTCTGAAGCCATTTGTCAAGCAGAGCCGTGACATCTTGTATCACAATTCATGGACAGATGTAGGATATGCACTGAGTCTATGCAAAGACAAGCACCTGGCTCTTTTTGAAAATAAAATAGAAGAGATGGAGTGTTTTCGCTCCTCACAGCTTCCACGCGGAACTTTCACAACTTGTATCTAGTTTATGGACAGATGTATAATATGCACTGAGTCACGTAAAGGCAGGCAGCTGGCACTTTTTTGAAAATAGGAGTAGGGAAGGGAAAATTTGTATAAATAGATCACCAAAAGAAGAACACAGGGCTTGACTTTTTGGTACTGATTTGTAAATTGAGTTTTGGCATTAAGAAGTTAATACAAGCAAAATTTGAAGATTCCCAATACCGTGCCGACTGTATTACAAGTTTGTTTTCTTTATGTTTCATGTTTCACTTTTCTCTACTTCTCATAATCGATGTGTAGCGCTATAATTTAGTACGACCACTACTATAGAGAAGGAATTTCACCTTTCTGTAATTGGTTATTGTCTTTCCTCTGCACCAGCTATCAGCGAGTGTAAGACCAATTTGCATTTACAGAATTATATGATCATTTACACTGTATC
This sequence comes from Picea sitchensis, assembly GCA_010110895.2. Taxonomy (NCBI): domain Eukaryota; kingdom Viridiplantae; phylum Streptophyta; class Pinopsida; order Pinales; family Pinaceae; genus Picea; species Picea sitchensis. Next base: position 65,331 of record SNQJ01S0021673.1, on the reverse strand, counting down.
GGTTATTTCCATACAAATATCTTCTTTTGTGAATATGTGAGTTTTCTATTAACAGGAAATTTATGTGTCTGCAGCTTAATGTTCTTTCTTTCATACTCATATTTATATTAAAAGCAATATTGTTACGGGAAAGGACCTTCTGTTTTCTTTTCTTTTTATTCTTAAAGTTAAAATTTCTCTTTCTGAAGACCAAATTGAAACAACGTTAAAATCTCTCTTTAAAATCATTCCTTATTGGTAATGTTCCTCAATGACTATCCCTGTTGTTACTCAACCTAATATTCAACCCGGACTCTCTAATCAAAATCATATCGCATTAAATCTTTTTGATACAATCCTTAAAATTGCTAATACCCGGGAGGAATTAGAACTTTCATGGGCAGCCATTGAGCGTGATATTACCACCCAGGAACAGTTGGAGGCTAGACAACAAGAACGTAGAAACCCTCATTAGTTTCTCACACCGAAGGTGACTATATCTTCGTATTCATCTTTTACATAATTTCGGATGCCTTGACACTGTACTTTAAGCCTTAGTACAGACTCATGAACAACATGCCTCATCCTGGCCCCCAAGGAGAAATCAATTAATAAGAAAAGGAGTGGTGGTTGAACCATCAACTTTACCCATGAATATAAGAATGGTATGGCTAAGGATACAGGAGGATGTCAACCCGAAGTACCACAGAGTCCTACAGACCCATACTGACCCAAGTTTGATTATGACGGAAGGAAAACGAAAGTTCCATAACCATCCCAAGGAGGATAAAGGAGAGGGGGGAATACATGTGAAGGAGACGAGAAAATACACATGGGAAGGGAGAGGGCATGAGGCTCTCCATATTAGAAGTGGAATGAAAAGATTAATAAGTTGTTTTGATTATTGGAGAGAACAAGATAAAATATCTCTAAGGACTTATAGAAGAGCGTGAATTGAGAAGGAGACTGCGATCTTGATGATGAGGAGAAATTTGATAAACCTTGCAGACATCGTGGCTGAGAAGGAATCCTTGAGAAACTGCAAAATTTCCCTAGTGATATCATGTCTTGGAATAGGGGTGTCCAGAGTGCTAAGAGTGAATGCCTCTAAGCCTATGGTTGGATGGAATGTCACACACCCACAATCAGTTCGTTGGCTACAATCTTAAATAGATAAGTATTCTCATATCCTATATATTTGAACTATAATTATAAATTAAAGTTGTATATCCTATGAATGCTTTAGGTATGTGTATGTTTGCTTGATGATTAGACTGTGTCCCTTTATATTTTCCTAATCATGTATTTAAGAAAGTAAGGAACTGTATGGTTTGTGCACGTAAATGATTGAGCCCTATAATGGCTCAAGTTTAAGCAGATGAATTGTGAGTTCGCTGACCTTGGGTATAGTTTCCCGTATGCATGTCAATACTCCCAGTTGTTTTGAATATCCTAGGAGAAGGATTTTGTTGAGATCAGGAGAAAGTGCACAAAGCACGCTCTAGTGCCTAAGTCTCTCAGAACCGATGAAGCTCAAGAAGGATAGTGATATTTAAGTCTTGAAAGGGAAGATCCTTTCATTTGGAATATGAGTAGATGAGATTTGTTCAGGAGGATCCAAGGTCTGTCAAGACTGTTGGATTTGGAGAAGGAGTGTAGGTGTTAACTCCTCGACTCCTTCACTCTTCATGATTTCAGAGAAATTGAGTATTCTTCATAAGGGAGACGGATCCTCTGAAGTCCCAAAGTTTTAAGTGAATCGACACTGTCCATCGGAAGGGACACATGTCACTAGATACCACGATTCAAAGAGTGGAACTTCAACAGTTTTGATTCGTTGTGTTAACGGGAAGAGGAACTCGCGAATGTAGAATTCCCAAAGTAATGGGAGTCGTAGATATATGCATATACATGTCTAGATATCGACCATGAGATATGAGGGATGTTAGAAGGCTATCATTCTGGAGTGAAGTGACCCAGTGACATCATCTAGGGTGAAATGGACCCACAATCAATGTGCCACATGTCACCTAGATTCAGGTGTTTTACAGACCCTATAGGTCCGTTAACATGTGACATCTGTCACCCACTGAATGTACCACGTGTCCTCTCTACCTTACCATGTGTCATCATTGTAAATTAATCGTTTGGTCAACGTAGAAGGAGATCTTGTATTTTTGGGACTCGAAACTCCAGAGGAACTTGGACAATTGTCCTCAGAGTGTGAAGAATACCGAAGTCGCAAAAATTGGAGTAAATCTTAGTAGTTGACAGGTAGGGGATGATGGTGCTAGGTCCTTTAGTCTGGAGACTTGACATTCAAGGGAATTTTAGGTGTGGTGTATCAATAAGCTCTGAAGTCATGAATTAACGAGAGCCATTGATTTGAAGGAGCCTCGGGACCGCTCGTGACCATTGGATCTACCCCATGGTCAAATTGGATTTGTGTTGGCACAAGGGCAGACCCAGGGTTCAACTCCAAGAGCGCACCAACAAGCCCTAACTACTATCCCTTTCGGCAACACCTGCAAGGCAGATGCAGTCTCACCCGAAGTAGATATGGGGGGCTGTAGGACGTAGATGTCTACAACCAAGGGAATACAAAGTGGATTCGATACAAGAACAACACAACATCTAGATATCAATTTCCAGCTTAGATCTACTTCGCACAACTATCTGTTAGATATAACACAATAATGCAATAACAATATATCTATAAACAAGATAACACAACATCAATCACACACAACATAAATATGTACATGGTTCACCCCCTCCCTAGGGATATGTCTATAGAACTGTGCTTTATAGTATATTAAGATGAAAGCATACAATTCTTATCTGTGCTCTTAGCTAGCATATCTTCTCTCTTTCTCTCTTTCTTCCCTCCCTACACACCCAGCTGCAGGGTTGATCTTCGCACCCAACTGAATATCTTACAACGTAGGCTTCCCTCACTCCTCAATGCCTTTCTTTCTCACTACAATAATCACTCATAATGAGCTTGGAATGAACAATAAAAACAACGACAATGAAAACAACCCATCCTAGGTCCTCTTGACCTTTATTTATACATTACAATAGCTCACCGACAACCTTAGGCCAATACCTAAGTGTCAAAGCCCTAGATACCAAAAACCTAGGTGTCTAAAACCCTAGGTCAACTTGACCCACATTTTCAGGGCTTCACCAGCCTGTCTTTCCTTCCTTCTCACACGGTGCTCCAAAGCATCCAATAGTGGATTTTTCTTCTTGCTGAGTTGTCCAGGATCCATCTTCCTTAATTATCTGTCATTCTCGATCTCCTTGTCCAATGACTTGATTTCTCTCACTTCACTCTGTCTTTTCTTCTCTTCTCCTCACTTCAACCCAATATCAATCACTATGTCTTCCGCACAGTTCACATTCCCTATTTTCTGCTTTACTCTTCACTTACTTCCATACCCAAGGGAAAACAAGCCCCCAACACTCACCTGTGACTCGTCCCGAGGCACTTCAGATCTGACCCTTCTGATTTTCTTCGTCTTCAGGCTACGTGGAGCAGCCTGCGCTTTCTTCTCTTTGCTTCCCCATTGTGTGCAGAATGTCTTTCCTGTGTCTGGTACCTAGTTTCAACTGCACCTGGTACCTGGATCCTTTTCCTTATGCTTTTAGTGAGAGCTACGAGGCAACTGGTTGTCATAGTACAGTTTAAACCGTCTCCCATTCACCAAACCTTCCTTCCATTCTCCATTCAAGGTATTCAATTTTGTATCTCCTCCTTCCATGACATAGACAACCTCATATGGCCCTAGTCAATGTGTTCTAAACTTTCATGGATGCTTCATGAATTTGTTGTCGTATATCAGTGCCAAATCACCTTGCTTAAATGCCTTCTTCTTGATGTGTCTGTCATGGTATGCCTTTTCTCTTTCCTTCTGTACCAGTTGATGGAATCCTGCAATAAATATGTCTTCCTCTAGTTTGACCAACTATGTGATCCTCTCTTGAACAGTGCCAGTGTCATCCATATCTGTAAAGGCTGCGATTCTTAAGATTGGGACCAAATATTCCATCGGGACAACTACTTCGAGACCATAAACCAAATTGAAGGGGGTCTACATTGTTAACTTCTTCCAAGTGGTTCTATAGGCCCATAGTACTTCTGGAACTCTTAAATCCCAATCATCCCTATTCACACTGCAAATATTCGTCATCACTGTCTCTAAGATATTATTGAATGATTCAACTATCACATTTGCCTACGGGTGGTAGGGTGTGCTCTTCTGATGATGGACTACAAATTATTCGATCAAGGCTTCAATGGTCTTATTAATAAAATGTGTGTCTTGATAACTCATAAGGATGTTCGGGCATCCAAACCTAGTTATGATGTCATAAAATATGAATCGTGCAGCTATAGTTGAACTACAATCTCTAACCGATCTTGCTTCGGCCCATCTGGTCAAGTACTCTCTCGCAATGATTATGTATCTGGCTCCTGTGTGCTTTCCTGGTGGGTTTATAGGTCCCATGAAGTCAATGGCCCATTTCTCAAATGCTTGTATGGTGAGTTGTGGTGCTAAAGGAATTTCATCTCTTATGTACGGTTTCCCAACTCTTTGACATACATCACATGCTCTGTAATAGTCCTTAGCACCTTTGTGTAATGTAGGCCACCAGAGGCCAGCTCTAAGAACCTTATGTGTTGTTGATTTTCTTGCGTAGTGTCCTGGTGCGATGCCTTCATGAGCTTCTGCGAGGATCATTGGTCGATTTTTGTCCATAACACACCTCCTCAATCTCTCATCAGGTCCCATCTTGTATAGTTTTCCAGCTATAAGTGAAAAGTCTACAGCACGCACTACCAACTGTTTCTTCTGGGTGATTATATATTCACTGGGTGCCATTCCTGTTGACAGGAACTGGACTATCTCCGCGAAGTGATCATCAATATTTCTAATGTCTATAAATTGTGCATCCGACAGTGTATCCTCCAAACTATTAGGCTCTTCTCCATGTTCCAACCTCGACAAGTGGTCAGGACCTTTGTTCATTCTTCATGGCTTAACCACGATCTCAAAATCATATTCTTGAAATAGTGGAAGCCATCTGCATATTCCCCCCCCCCCAACACTGGCTTGTTGACTAGGTATTTCAGCACAGAGTGATCAGTAAACATTTTAAAGTGTCCTCCCAACAAGTAGTGGTGAAACTTATACAACGCATACACCATGGCTAACCCTTCTTTCTCAGTGGTGGTGTAATTGATCTCATTTGTTGATAGCTTCCTGCTATCAAAGGCTAATGGGTGGTCAATGTCTCTAACTCTTGGTTGTGCTAACAAAGCTCCTAGTGCAATAGAATATTCATTGGCATGCACGTGAAATTCCTTGCTCCAATCTGGGAAAACCAGAATAGGCGCAGTAACCATTTTCTATTTCAGTGTGTCAAAGCTACTGACATTCTTCTGTCCAATGAAACTGACAATATTTTTTCAAAAGCTTCTCCATGGGTGCTGTGATATGTGCATAGCCTTTAATGAACTTCCTATAGTATCCAGTGTGTCCCAGTTTAGTGCACAACTATTTGACTGAAGTAGGAGGGGGAAGATCAACTATAATAGAAACCTTAGATTGGTTTACCAGCAGTCCCTGCTTACACACAATATGACCTTACAACAATCCAAAGGGTGAAAAGAAGATGCACTTCTTTAGGTTCAAGAAATATGACAGTGCCTGCACTTATGAAACATTAGTCTTAAACATTCAATATCATTTTGTAGTAAGCTAAAAACAGTTCAATCATCAAAATATGCTTCCATAGATTTATGTAAAAACTACTTTAACGCTTCGACCACTACCCTGGAAAATATGGTCGGGGCATTCTTCAATCCATACGGAATCACTGTATACTGGTAGGACCCTTGTTTATGTTGCAAATGTGGTCTTATGGAGATCTTACTTAGCAATCTGGATTTGATGGTATCGTGAAAATCCACCTGTAAAGGAATATACCTCCTGTCCTCTTACATTATCTAACACTTCATCAATAAATGGTGTAGGGAATGGGTCATGCAAACAAGAATCATTCATCTTCCTGATATCTACACAAATCCTGATCTCTTCGGTCTTTTTACCCTACACCACCATAGGGATAATCCATTATGACTCTTCAACAGGTTCTATGATTCTTGCCTCCAACATTCTGTCGAGTTCAATCTTCACTTTCTCCTTATATTTAGGGTTCAATCTATAGCCTCTCTGTTTAAATGTCCTTGCATCTGGTTTCAAAGGTATCCTCATCTCTCTCATGGGCCCTTTAATGCCCTTCATATCAGTGAACTTGGTTGGAAACAAGTTCTGATATTCATGCAGTAACTCTGTGATCTTGTCAATAGCGACAACATCCCAATAATATCCAACATTTCCAATCTTCGGTGTTTTCTCTGTTCCAATATTGACTTTTTTTTTATTTTAATTGGTTTTCCAATGAAATGTAGCTCAATTCCTATTCCTTCTATGTCTCTTTGTCCTTTTGTTTCGGCGATGTTCACCTTCCTAGGATCATCGTCTTTGTCAACATTGATATTGTAACAGCCTTGCAGTTTCTGGAGAGGCGCGGTCCATTCGTCCTCTTCTTGTTCCAAAGGGAGGCTAGGTGTCTCCTAAAATAATTTATGTCTTACAAACTATAACACTTGATCCAATGTAGGATATTGGCTTTCAAACAAAAAGGAAGTTACAAAGTTCTAGGTCATACCTTCCCAACCTGCAATGATGAGGCACAATTCTTCTTGAAGATACTAGTTGATAAGGGTTGTGTCCAGTGTGTTTATGAATTTGTGCACCCACTGCTCTTGAGGATTGTTGCTCCAGGCTTCCTCACAACTTCACACATGGTCCTTCAGACAACTTCGACATGTGTACCTAGCTTCGCAACCTTCTACTTTCTTTGAAAACCGCACTTTCATCGAACTGTGACATTGTACCCAATCTGTAATGTTGTTTTTGTGTGTCCCCCACCATCTTGCTGGATTTGCTTTCAAAGCCTCATCCATTGCCAAAAATCTTTGTTGTGTTGGTACAATTTATTTAAATTCCAACAAGAATGCTTCTAAATGATTCAGACCATCAAAGGTGGGCAAGTTACTTACTGTTGTGTCGATCTAGCGAACTTCTTGGGTTAATCTAGCACATATCTTTGTAGATACTTCATACATTTTGTTCTACCAGTTCTCCAGTTCTTCTTTTGAATATGATGAACATGTGTTGTCACTTTTCCAACTTAGGTTCCCATCCACCGTAGGATTAATGTAATTCTGTTGTCTAGTTGTTAATTTGTATATGTTTTCTGGTTCATATGCATGGTCTTCTTCTCTGATGGGTTTTGTGTATCTCTGACCTTCATTGGGATCCAAAGGTGCAATGACCCTAAGGCCATCTCCTTCAAACATCATTCTTCTTTTCTTTAAATAAACCACAGTGGAATTATTGAAATCCCAATCAATTCCTAATAGTGCAGGGTAAGGACAACTATCATCAACTATATCAATCACCTCGAAGTCTGCAAACGTCCTTACTCCATTGATGTCCACAGGGACTTTACGATGCATAATTCTCATAAAAATGGAATTTTACAGCTAAATAATTTAATTATTTTAGATTTAATTGATTTCTTGTAACTTTCAGGTATGAATTAAAAATGTATTTAACTATTGTTCATTGTCATTGCATTGATATATCTACAACATACTAAAATAGACATGAATGCAACTAATAAACTTCATTACAACAACATATAAAATATGTTCTCATACTCATAGTTCATGCACAACAATTAAAATTCATAATACAACAGAAACAAGATAAAATACTTATCTTTTCACAATAGTTGTGCAACCATCTTTTTGGGACAGACATTCCACCCAACCCTAGACCGATTGTTCCAAATTTCAACAACCAGACACCCTCGAGCTAAGGCTAGTAATTCACAAAAGAGGGTGGTATCTCACTGCCCATTCACAACTCATAAAACTTACAACCCACTGATATCTTCCTACAATTATCTCGATTTTCCACAAGCTCTCTTTCTCTTGACCTGCCCAACCCAATGAATGTACCCCTTCACTGATCTAAGTCCCTCGAGTGTCTCATTCGTTTATCAGGGTCTCTCTGGCACATGTAATCTAGGAATCTCTCAGCTGGGAACTCAAGGGAACTTGCTGCTAGGAAAAGTACCAACAAAACACAACAAACACTTGTTTTTTTAGTGCAACTCACTCAGGAGTTCAGTGTTCAGGCTTGACAACTTGGATCTTCAGTTATCCAGCTGCTATTTGCTCCAATTCACTCCATCTTTCTCTATAATTCCTCCTCAATGGCTGCACCAACTCCAAGCTTTCTTTCTTCCTCTCTACTTGCTCCTCATGCCCACAATTCAACGTGTCTCTACCCATACAAATTTCTCTCCTCGACTTGCCTTTCTTGACTCACACTCTTCCCTAAGTTGATTGTACTCAACCCTCATGTGCCCAATAAATTTGGGTTGTGACCACTTACACCCACCCTCTTACATGTATTCAATGATTGTGTTTGGGAATACTCAATCAAAAAATTGAAAGATCCATATACAAATAACAATTTTAGGAAAATGAGTGGAATTAATATACATGGGTAATTCCCCTTCAACCCCCTCTTGGCCATTGTCCTAGAGCTTCTCTTCTCTTGTGGATTAATTCAACCCCTATCTCTTGTTCATGTTCCCATAGCAATAGTAAGAATGTTACAATCAGAAACTATCGTGTCAAGAGGGATCAAATTTTTGAAGATGCAAATCTTTCCTCGAGTTTTACACTCTGAAAGAAGTTTGCACATCTAGAAATTTGATAATTAAGGCTCTCCATTTACTTTAATATTTTATTTACTAATTATGATTAATTATCATTTAATAACCATACAATTATTAATTATAATTTAATCTAACTAATTATATATTTAACTCTGTAATTCGTTTTATATTTGATTATATAGTTGGCTTTGTTTGAGTATATAATTAATTATACGGTTAACCCAAATGTCGGTATCAATTTTTTTTAGCGTACTCATTGTAAAGAATCTATATTATAAGTATAATCGATACAAAATATTTTTAAATATATTTAAAAATTATAATTTATAACTTTTAAAAATATATTTAAAAATTATGTTATTATCTTTTTTCTTCTTTAGTTATTTATATAAAATTAATATAAACAATTATGTATATAACTATTTCCTCATTATTATTTGATTTTTTGGGCTATTTTTTTTAAGTGGTAAAAAATTAAAAGAATTGTTAAAATTACATAATCTAAATGGATTATAAATTTTTCAATACCTTAAATTCATTTATACATTTAAATATACAATTTAAATAATGAAAATTTATAATTTCACAAATAATTACATAACTACATTCAATAATAATTATCCAGAAATATTTACATAACTACATGTATACACTTGGCATGCAGAGCACCATTTATTTTTTTGAAAGTATATAACAATCTACAAATTTGTTCACGGTGGAAGAAAAAATTTGGAAATTTAAATGCATTTGTCATATAGACTGGTGAAAGATAAAAATGTATGAAGACATAAATTTAAAAGGAGATAAGAAAACAGTTTTATTTGAAATATGTAAAAAAATAAAAGTTTGTTACATACTACTGAAAATTTTGAAATGTATATCACAAAAATCTTGTGTGCAACATGCATATGCTTGGCATGCAGAGCACTATTTATTTTTTACATAAATTTAAAAGGAGATAAGAAAACAGTTTATTTGAAATATGTAAAAAAATAAAAGTTCGTTACATACTACTGGAAATTTTGAAATATATAAAAAAATAAAATTTTGTTACATATAAAAATTTAAATGCATTTGTCATATAGACTCATAAAAGATAAAAATGTATGAAGACATAAATTTAAAAGGAGATAAGAAAACAATTTTATTTGAAATATGTCAAAAATTAAAAGTTTCTTACATACTACTGGAAATTTTGAAATATATAAAAAAATAAAAGTATGTTACATATAAATGCAAATTTCAATGCATTTGTCATGTAGACTGAGATTGGGGCTCTCGCGGACCATTAGAGAAATATGTACAAGAAAAAGGACTGTAGAAAGAAGATAGAGTGCAATACTTGTAAAAAAATAAATTGAAAGGTATAAGTGTTTGCCTACACATCTCTATTTAAAAAATGGAATCACTGGGTTGATAAACAAAGAAGGATGCGATCAGTAGACTTACAGTGAGGGTACATATGAGCCATTTGGTTATTTGCTTGCGGTTGTTGTTTCATTGATGTCATCGACGGTTGTTTGAATCCTGACAACTGTCTATTGCCTTTCGTTGGCAGCCTTCTTAAATTCCCTTTCGAGCCATTCTTCAATGTAACTTCTCATTGGGGCAATGTTGATCTCATTCCATATTTTTATGTTGAAAATATTGTTTTCTAATTCCCGGAATTCGATAGAAACATTACACACAGCCTGATGAATTTCCTCATTATGTACTGAATATTTGACTAGCCAGTCATCGACGTGAGCTTCATCATAGTGAAGGATGTTGTAAAAAATTTCCAGAGACTCCATCCTAGTTAAGGGCAGGGAGTTTGCGATTAAGTCGAGGTCTTGGAAGTCGTTGGTTTTTCCGGCTAAGTTTATTCTTGACAGCCTTGTGAATAATGTATCTTTCTTCGATATGGATTGTTCACATGACTGAACAATGAGATGCAGGTTCTTCACTTTTTCTTTCCAACATGCATTCAATTGACTGATCTGGTTTTTGGATGGAAGATCTTGTTCTCTTCTTTTTGTGTCTGTTATGTTGTTCACAATGGTGCCAAAAGGAAGGACCATTTTTAAATAGAAATTTTCTTCGTCTTTTGACTCCGCCTGTAAATGTTGGAGAAAACTATGTGCCCTGGTTCCAAGGGAAGTGATGGTTTGTGATGTTTTCCACGCCTCGATAACCAGTTCCATTCTTTTCTTGATATTATTCTCCACATATCCTCTATAGGATGCGAGGAAGGTGAAGGATGTTTTTACGTTAGTTGTAGGGGTGGCAGGCATGGCTATTGTGAAATGATTGACAGGAAATGGCATAGGAATCAAATCCTCTTCCAATTCCTTGACCCGTTCCTTCAGTCTGGCATACTCGTCCTCGATGCCTTTAATGGAATCATGAAGTGCATCTCCGCTCAAATTGTGAAGTTGATAGATTTGGGACGACCACATGTTGGCAAGGTCAACCTCTGAACGAGATTTTCTTTTTTTCCTTTTTACATATTTTTTCTCAATTATCAATTTTTTGGACTGGCTATCAAAAATAGCGCTCTGGAACACGAAGGATTCATTTTCATCAAAAATTTCGGTAATGGATATGTCCAGTGGGCGACTATGGTGGATGGCATCTCTGGGCTGATCAAGGTAGCAGAGCATGCTATCTAGATCAGTGTCAGGTTCCATGTTCTCACTCTGAATTTCTGACTCTTCCGCTTGTCCCACATTTTTTTTTCTCTTCTTGTCTACTAGAAGCTTGTGAAAACTATCAATTTTAGAGTGAGGAGGGTCGTTATCTCCTCTTCCGTTTGAAGAACTCTGATTTTCTTTGTTGTTGTGGCGGGACATTGGAGCGATGCTCCGAGATGTCGTACTTTTTGGAGTGTTATTTGTCGATTGAACACTCTTGTCACTGGGGCCTTTCCCCTGTTGCATGTACAATTTAGTGAAGCTTTGCACTGTGTCTAGGTCATCGACATCAGAGGCAGGAGCGTTGTCGTCACTGTCTATGTTTTCAGGCATGTGCTTTTTGATAAAACAATCGTCGAGGTCGAGTGTTTGTAAATTTTGTCGAAAAATATTATAGGGGTCAAACCCTCTTATGCTTTCAAGATATCTTAGGTTGGAGATGCTAGAATGCACTACGAATTCCTCAACTTTGTTGACATTTTTCAACACAAACTCCCCTACTTTCCAAGGAAGAGGAATGAACTGTTTTTTTCTCTTCTTTTGCAACAGATGCAACCAATAATTGTATTACCATGCTACTTCTACAACAAACATTATGTCCATAATGTGACATGGAAGGAGAGCAGAGTTTTCCGTGGAGCCAAAAATTCTTATGACAGTGTAATTATCCAAATGTTCAAGTGTCCCCTTCCTTTCCAAACAACTGGTTGCCTATTTAGATATGCGGGGAGCATCTTTACCTAACAACAAAACTTTGAAAACAGACACGAAGCCATTAAAAAACTCATAAAAACAGTGGGAAGCCTTATGCTTCCACAAGGCCTGGTACCAAAACGTTATTGGGTCGAATTCCCAGTTGACATTCTTGGACATAGACAGTTGTGGAAACCGACAGGAATGCGTTATCGAAAAAACTAAGTAGGACAACATATAAAATTTATTTTCCCTTTTGAAGCTTGACAATTGGGAACATATTTCATGGGAAATTAACTTTCCCCAATAAAAAATGGCTCGTTCGTTGACCGTGAAATACAAAATATAAAGAGCCATCTAGGAAACAGTTGTTGTGGATTCATGTCCCGTTATTCTTGTAAACAACTAGGCAATTTCGCGAAATGGATTTATAAATGAACTAACCTGCAAGCTTGTAATATCTTCAGGAACTAAAAGCAGGTTTTCCAATAAATGGGGCAAGAGGTCCAACCCATTATTATGCTTTGCTAGGATCTGTTTTCAATCTTCTCCTTTGAACGTCAATGTTGGCTCCGACAATCTCATCTAGAGGAAGACCTGAGGTGACAAAGAAACATAAGAGTGGTCACACAGTGGAATAATTCTTTTGTCTAAAATAAATTTATGGGTGCACTAAGAGACCAGGTCCTTACAGTCAAAAACCTCAGGGACATAGCCTACATGAGCAATCCCAGAGGTCTAAATTACTTGGTTCTCTGTGACAGAGGTTGAGTAATAAGAATATGCCCTGGACCAATGGAAGTTCTGGTCCTCATGCCCGAAGATGTTCACTGTATCTCCACAGGACTGTTGTCAAGTTGATTCCATAGGTTTATGAGAACGTTGGTTTTCTCCAGACGATGGTTGAAATGAACAGTTAGAGCCGATAATGTAACTCTCTGCTAAATCTTGGTTAAATTCTTACGAATGCGAGAGCTCCTCGAGCCTTTCGTTGATTAATGACAATCTGTATCGGTGGTTAATGATGAACTGTTAGCAGTAAAGCTTACTTATTGCATATTTAGAAATGTGAAGGTGGTCGGTACGACGAAGAGAAATTAAGGATTGCAGGTTTCATGAACGTGCCAAGGCAACGACGTGTGAATGGAATTTCATGATTTTGAAATCAACACTCAGAAGTGATAATATAACCCCACACAAATCTTGGTTTAATGCACATTAATAGGATATCTCCTCGAGCCTTTCACCCATCAATGGAAATCTATACGGTTCCTGCATGATGAGCTATTAGAATTAAATGTCAGTAATTGAATATTTAGAAACAAGATATGTATATATATATACAACAATTTTTTTTCTTTTATTATAGAGAAGTGTGGAGGTCACGGAGATGTGGGAGAGCAAGGAAAGAATGGCAAGGTCTGAAAAATGGTCAGACGGTATTCAAAAAAGGGTTACGGGGATACTCAGGAGAGGCGAGTGTTCCACGGTCAAATTTTATGTATCGGAATTTTTGACTGCAAAACATGTAAAATGGAAGAGATCATGATGGGGAAGTTCAGCGGTCAGTTTTTATATTTGCGGAATTCTGGGAAACTGGCTAAGTATGGAATAGGGAAATGGTCAGGCGAACTCGTTCTCGGAAGCGAGGATTGAAGTTTTCGTGAACGGACCAACCCGACGATGCACAAATGATATTCCATGATGTTTGAAATTATTGCTTGCTAATTGCATGCCTAGAGATAAGATCTTATATATAATTTGTAATTTCTAATTGCAAAGGGGTGTGGGCATAAGAAACAACGACTAGGAACTGAATATTTCTTGAACCCGCCAAATTAACGATCCGCCAAAGAAATTCAAATAAATGGAAAGTATGGAAAGAGAACAGACAGGCTTCAAAATGGGGTGACAATAGTTCCACATAAGACGTCAGGACCCGATGGTTAAATTGTATTTCTTGAAAGGTTTTAGTGAAAAATGTATACCACAGAAGAGGGCATGATAGGTAGACTGTAATACGGAAGAGGGTATGATATGAGTTCGGTTGTAAATTTGTATATCGTGGAAGTGAGGGTATTGTTCGCAGGTCATGGAATAATAGAAGTCCAATCTAGACCACACCTACTGGGAATTTTCGGTCAGAGAAGTGTCTGGGTATGGAATTTCACATCTGTAACAAATTTGTATATTGTGGAAGTGATGATATTGTTCGCAGGTCATGAAACAATAGAAGTCGAATCTAGAGCCTTCCTACCGGGAATCCGCGGTCAGCGAAGTGTCTAGGTATGGAATGCGGAAGCGATCGATCGGTGTGGCGATATAAGAGCATGAGTGCAAGCGTGAACCCGCAAGTCCATCGACGCGCACAACCATACATTTTCAAAAAACTGAATAAGTGACGAGAATGATAAATTTCAGGGAAAAGAGAAACGGATATTTGGCCAAGTATAGAAGATGAAAAATAAGGACCAATATATTCACATCTGTAATAGATATCCCATTTTCCTGTGACAATATATACTTGGAAAGAAGTGCGAACTTGGAAGGCACAAAAAATAACGACTAGGAATATGATCCACGAGTTTACTTGGTTTTTAGTTGTATGCTTCATCTGTCAATTTGTATATCGCGAAACTCTGAGTCATTTTTTTAGCCAGCCAGCCTACAAGTCCAGCTGTCAATTTGTATATTGCGAAACTATGGGTGTTGTTTGTAGGACACAGAACTATAGAGGAAATGCTTTGTCCTTTAATATAGATTCTGTGGCGTAAGTGCAGTATGGCTCATTTTAGCAGTTTTCCATTCATAAACAATGGAAATATTGAGCCCGCCTGCCCTGGAGCCTGTGTGTCAATTTGTATATCGCGGAGCTCCAAATGTTGTTTGGAGGTCACAGAAAAATAGAAGCTCAATGTTGAGCCCGCCAGCGTGCAAGTCCGCCTGTCAATTTGTATATCGCGGAACTGTGGGTGCTACTTGTAGGATAGAGAACAATAGAATGCAAATTTAAAGAAAGGGGAAGCGCTTAGTAGAAACACGTGAATCCTCCAAGTCACGCAGCAAGGCATTTCGAAAAACAAAACGATTAAGTAAATAGGAAGATAAACTACAGGGGATAAAAGAGTGGCAAAACAAAAAGGCGGAGGGCAGTTTCCGTAAGCGCGAATTGGTTTCAAAGAAGAACCATTTTTGCAAAACCATCATTTTATACTAATTGTCAGCAAGTGCATTGTTGAAGATTAGATTTTATTGCAAACTGTGAGTGTAAATATGTTCTTGATACATTCTTCCATGACTGTAACATATTAACTTAAGTATTAAACTTCATTTTCTACTAATTTCCAGCAAATGCTTTGTTGAATATTAGATTGTATTGGAACATGTGGGTGTAAGTGTGTTCTTGATACATTCTTCCATGACTATAACATATTAACTTAAGTATTAAACTTATTGAATTAAGGGTTATTAGCATTAAAAATTAATAACTGCATGTCTAGAAACAAGAATGACGATTTTGCTGCAAGATTGTACATTGGTATTGCTATGTTCTATCTGCATTATGAATATAATTAAACATTGGTTTGAAACTGTGTGTAATCCATTTTTTGTTTGCATAAAGGGTTGTTGGATTGACACAGTAAATTGTCATATAATTCTTAGATGTGCCATTTTAGAAAAAAATAACCTAAGTAAACACAATATCGAAGAACTACAAGATCACCGAACCATGCCAATGAGAACAAGCGTTAAATCTAGAAAAGAAGCAGTAACGAAGACTCCAAGGAAATTTTTTTTAATAGAAATCTTTTTAAAATAAAAAACACACCGAGTATCGTACATATATCCTTAGAAATTGGACACAGTTCTTCGGGCCAAAACATTGAACGTATCTGCCACAAACACAGGCACGGGATCCGCAGTATGCAGGATCTTTGCAGTTTTCTCCTCGATGAATCATCCTGTGGTAAAATTGATAGTTTTCAGAATCTTCCTGTGAGGAAGAACACGAAAAAACTTTGCAGGGAAAATGGAATAGCCCTTTACTAAAACTTAGGACACAACTAGAAATGACCTCTGCATAGTTGTAAAAACTTCAGGGACACAGGTTGCACGTGCAATTCCAAGGGCCCAAATTAGTCCATTATGGGTGGAAGGAGATGACTAGTAGAAATATTCCTTGCAACAGTGAGAGTTCTGGACCTGATTCCCAAATATGTTAATTGTATATCCAGAGAATAGGACAGTAGTCCCACAAGTGAATAATATTTTTTCTTGAAATATATCTATGGGAGAATCAACATATAACTTCTTTACAGTGAAACTCTTCCACCCAGAATGGACTAATTTGGACCTCTAGAGTTCCTACTTTCACGCTGCAAAGCGACTATTGCGTTCAACATCGGTTTATTTTATGAAACTCCTTTTAGTGTTGTGAGGACCGCCATCAATGAGCCAGGAAGTTCTGCCCGTTATGCTTGATTTCAATTTCGATGCAGTAGTGGGAACAGTCTCTGCATTGCCATCATCCATTCCCATATCATCGCCCATCAGATCATCTTCTTCCGGCTCAGAATCCATGACATCAACCTCTGCGCCAGCCATCAATGCAACTGGGCAGGTTCTATGAGTAGGAAGGGTTTCCTTGGAATTCTTTGTCTTGAAATATATCTCTCGGTGTACCAAGGGACCATCTCCTTTTTTTATCTTGGGCGGAGGGAGATGATTAGTAAGAATATGCCCTAGAATAGTGGAACCTCTGGTCATTATGCCTGAATGTGTTTACTGTATCTGGACAGAGTTGTTGCCATAAGTTAACGAGAATTTTTGTTTTCTTGAGATGATGTTTGAAATGAAAATTGGGGAGGGGTAATATAACCCTCCACAAATTATGGTTTAATGTGTATCAATGGACTATCTCCTCGAGCCTTTCGTTGATCAATGACAATCTCCAGGGTTTGTGCGGAATGAGTTGTTACCATTAAAGCTCACCAACTGCATATTTAGAAAAAAGTGCGAAGGTCATGGTGACGATGAAGAGAGATTAAGAATTAGAATTTTCTTAAAGGATCCAACCCGCCAGCGCACAAAAATAGATTGCATCATGTTTGAAATAAATAGTTTGAAAGGATAACATACTTCTGTGCAAATCTTGGTTTAATTCATAGTAATGACAAATCTTCTCTGGCCTTTCGGACATTACTGACAATCTTAACAGCTCCTGCAGGATGAATTACTAGCATTAAAGATTAATTATTGCATATCTGGAAACAAGTACGAAGGTAGCAGTGATGAAAAATTGCGACGAAGCATTGTACATTTCGTGCACCTGCCAACCTGCGAAACCGATTCCAAGAAATGCCCAATTATGGAAAGCGGTCGGGCGGGTTACAAAAGAAAAAGGGTATAATATATACCCAGGAGACGTGAAAGGCCGATGGTCATATTTCATCTCAATGAGAGATATCGATCATCAATTTGTTTGTTGTGGAATTTTTGCTGCTGTTTGTGAGTAAGGGAACAACGAAAGCGCAATGGCGAGAGGGAAATTTGCATATTGCTGAACTTCTAGTTCTGTATATAAAATCATGAGACATTGGAGAAAAGGACCAAGTAAATAGAAAGCGAAAGAATATGAGATGAAGGGGGATTTGTTTGCTAATTTGTAAATGGCGAAAGTTTGGGTGCTAGTTGCAGGCGGTGGAACAATGGAAATGTAATGTTAAACCCGCCTATGCAGGAACCCGCGATTTAAAAAGTTTGTTCAATATGAAACGGGGAAGCAGTTGGTTTGGCTGGTGATATAAAAGTAACAATGGAAATATGAAGACATGAATCCGCAAATTCCAACACCTAGGCATTTTTCGAAAAACGAGTAAGTAAAGAAAGGGAAAGCAGAGAGAAAAGAGAAACTAGAAATTTTCCGAAAAATGGGTAACAGACACTAAATGTGTACTATAAAGTATGAACATGAGATGTTATAGAGCATGTATAGATCTTGCATTCCATACTTAGCCACTTTTTCGATCGCGGGTCCTTGGGCTGGCGGGCTCAAAATTGGGCCTCTATTGTTATGTGGCCTACAAATAGCATCCAGAGTTATGCGATATACAAATTGGCAAGCGGACCTGCGGGCTAGCTCGGTCAATATTGCACTCCTTTTGTTTCGTGTCATACAAAAAACACTCAGAGTTCCGCGATATACAAATTGATATACAGACTCGAGGGTTGGCGACCTCAAGAGTGTGATTGTTTATGGATGGTAATCCCTATCAACTATTTAACATTATCTAAAACATTTATTTGCAATACTAAGTTATTAATATTAAATATTGATATTGTACAATTTAATTAGACAAGAAGGTTTGTACAATATGAAATGGGGAAGCAGTCGGTCGGGCTAGTGATATAAAAGTAAGTGAAATCTGAATACGTGAATCGGCCAACTTCCTTACCAAGAAATTTTTCGGAAAAATGAGTAATACATAATATGTACTTTTAGAAAGTACAGACATGAGATTTTATAGAGCATATACTGATACCGTATTCCATACTTAGGCCAATCTTTGGATCGTAGGTTATCGGGCTGGCGGGCTCAAAATTGGGTCTATATTGTTCTGTGTGCTACAAATAGTACCCAAGAGTTCTGCGATATACAAATTGACAGGTGGACTTGCAGGCTGACGCACTCAACATTGCATTTTTATTGTTTTGTGTCCTTCAAACAATACTCAGAGTTCCTCCATATACAAATTGACAGATGGACTCTAGGGCTGGCAGGCTCGAGCTTACGATTTTTTACAGATGGTGATCCCTATCAACTATCTAACACTACCTAAAAACATTATTTTCAATACTAAAGTATTAATATTAAATATTGATATTGTACAATTTAATTACATAAAATTATTAAAGGATGTTAAATATATCATTTCAAAGAAAAACCCGCATATTCAGAAACTTGCATTCCGAAAATTTTGTATAATATGAAACAGGGAAGAGGTCGGTCGGGTTGGTGATATAAAAAATGGGTGGAAATCTGAACACGTGTATCGCTCAAGTTCTGCACCTAGAATATTTTCCAACAAACGAGTTATACATACTAAATATGTACTTTTATACAGTATGGGCATGATATTTTATAGAGCATGTACGAAGCCCTCATTCCATACTTAACCACTTTTTGGATCACTGGTTCTCGGGCTGGTGGGCTGAAAATTAGGTCTCTGTTGTTTCGTTCCCTACAAATAGCATCCATAGTTCCGCGATATACAAATTGACAAGCGAACTTGCAGACTATTTGAATTTTAACGGCCTTGTGTTGATGTAATATCACAATTGGACTTGGGGCAATTTATATCCATTTATTACAATATCAAACGGAGAAGCAATCGGTTGAGCTGGTGATATAAAATTAATTGAAATATGAAGCCGTGAATCTGCCAACTTCTGCAGCTAGAAGTTTTCCAAAAATCGAGTAACACATACTAAGTATGTAGTCTTATAAGGTATGGACATGAGGTTCTTATAGAGCATGTACAGATCCCACATTCCATACTTGGCCACTTTTTGGATCATCAGTTCTCAGTCTGGCGGGCTCAAAATTGGGCCTCTATTTCTCTGTATCCTACAAATAGCACCCAGATTCCCATGATATACAAATTGACAGGCGAACTTGCGGATTGGCTTGCTCAACATTGCACTTTTATTGTTTTGTGTCTTCAAAACAACATTCTAAGGAAACGAGTAATACATACTAAATATGTACTTTTATAAACTATGGACATGAAATTTTATAGAGCATGTACGGATCCCTCATTCCATACTTAGCCACTATTTTGATCGCGGGTTCTCGGGTTGGCGGGCTTAAAATTGGACCTCTGTTGTTTCGTGCCCTACAAATAGCACCTAGAGTTCCACGATATACAAATTGACAAGCAGACTTGCTGCTATTTCATTTTTAAGGGCCTCATGTTGATGTGATAGCACAATTGGACTTGGGCCAGTTTATAAATGTCTGACTCTCCATCCTTTATATGGACAATGTGTTGTGAGCCAAGTTTTCTCGCCAGTGTTACAGCTGTGCCAATAGTTTTAATTGGGTAAATATCAGTGCTCTGTGCAAGCTGGCTGATAGTCGCGTCTGGAATGAAACGATATTCTGAACAAAAAATGAGAATTTTTTCCACAACATTTGTTTCGTTGAGCGAAATAATTCAATTACAATCACCACGGTCATATATTGTTTTGGGCAATATATTAAAATTTGTAATGGATATCCCATTACTCGGCAATATCGTTTCTGGATGTTTCTGGACAAGTTGTGTAGGAATAGTCAGTGTCACTGTCATCATGGCCTCCTTGTCTGTCATGTCAGCACGCATAATGGATCTACATTTGTTTTCCTTGTCCAAGTAGGTGCTATAGATGACCATTATGTCCCCGACGAACACTTGTCCAGTTCGGTGACTGCTCAAGCCCTCTATTGATAGTACTTTGGGTGTTACAACTCTAGATGTGGTGACAATTTTTGAACAGGAAAATTAAAGTGAATGGTAGTGTGCATTTTTTTGTTTTTTTGTCTTCTTCTTTCACTGGCATAAATCCACAAGTACACACATAGCTTCGATGAACTATGGAGCTAGAGTTTTGCAACGACACCTCTTAGTCTGCGGAACATGCGGTACATTCGACGTCTCCCTTGTAGTTTTTGACACTTCTTGTGAACTGCAAACCATGTATTGCAGATGACATCATCATATTCACCATGCCATAGATGAATATACAGTCGAGGATATTTGTTTGGTAAACATAGTAAGAGCAGAGTGTATGCATATTTACCTTTGGCCTTGTCGGTCTACTGATGTCTGGGATGACTGAATGCACATGCCCATGTCACTACTCCAATTTTATCTGATGCAAGCATGTGCAGATGAACATCAAGACTAAACAATCATATGCATTGTATACTTTCCATCATAAGGACTAAATAACCATAAAATTGTATGCATCTGAATTTTTTAACTAGAAAAATGTGTAACAGTAAACAGGGCGTGAGGGCAGGGCACCATGGCCAATATGTATATCGCAGACCCCCGGAATCCAAAGGAGCAATCTTGAACCTGCCAGCCCCGCACCCGCAATCGACAAAGTGGGTAACTTTGGAATAAGGTAGAAGCACGACCATAGATGTGAAACCATTAGTCCGCCAACTGACGCACGAAGGCATTTTCGGAAAAACCACTAAGTAGATCAATTAGAAAATAAAAGGGATAATGGAAAATGGAAAAAGTAGAAATATCGAGGGAAGAAAGGGCGATTTCTTCCAAGACATCATTTTCAAGTCTAATATTATATGCCCGCACCCACTTTGTATATTTAATTTACCAGCACAGTTGGTATACCTTTTAGAAGATTGTACCACAGAACCCTCTACTGTTGCACATAACAATTCATCTTCCTGTCCGACCAACCTGTTTTTTCGAAGGTAGCAACGTCGAATATACAATGGACAGGAAGGCAAGTTAGTATGAAGACAAACATGTAAAAGAAAGAGAAACATGTCTATTTACCTGCCAAAGAGTCCATCGTCCTCTCCAACCATTGTGTTTGTTTAAATGTAGCAATGCAACAAAAACACAACGAACATGAAGTAGGTTAGTATGCAGGAAGGCATGTAATGAAGATAACTTATAATGAAGAAAAACATGTAAAAGAAAGAGAAACATGGCTATTCACCCGTGAAAGAGTCCATCGTCATCTCTAGCCATTTTGTTTGTTTAAATGTAGCAATGCAGCGAAAACACAACGGACATGAAGTAGGTTAGTATGCAGGAAGGCATGTAATGAAGATAAGTTATCATGTAGGAAGGCACGCAACATCTACATACAATATACTAGGTTAACACATATACAGACAATAAACGAAATACATAACAATGCAATATGAAATAACTGTACAAGCATGCACCTTTCTATATCCTCTTCAACTGATGCAGTCAAGACTCCGTTGTTTTCTCCAGCTATTCTGTTTGTTTGAATGTGGGAACGCACAAAACACAATGAACATGAATGGAAGTTGGTATGCATTGGAGAACAGGTAATATGTACATACAGTAAAAGAGACTCAATGAATAGTCTAAAATATAGGCAAAAACATGAACCTTTGCGCTTCTCCATCCATAGTTTTAAATGTGTAATTTTTTTTTCCCGTATGCAAAATATATTACAAGCCACAAAATATCATGAAATTGCATGGCCGTAGCTAAACGATTTATGGTTTTCCATGAAAAAGTATCCAAATATGCTTCCACCGATGGAAATACATTTTCTTTATCCTCTACACAAACTGATGTGCCCACGATACAAGATTTTGGTTTTCCGTGGCAAACTAGCCAGATATGCTTCCAAACATCCAAATATAACTTTGCAGAATCTTTGTTGTACATATCATATCTCAAGTACAAGACAAGTTGTATTGTGGGCACACCAGTCTGGGTAGAGGAAAAAGAACATGTAATGTCATATGGGCACCTCTGACCATACATGATTTATAAATGCAACCTGCATATGCTTTATTTTAACAAAAAAATAGCGAATATTGCAATTTCACATGTAATTCTTGAACAATTTTGCATGCAAGTATTTTCTTTCATGCCAGCATTGAAGCACCAACAAAATCTCATAGCAGAACATATATCAATCTCGATAGACAAGGAAAATAACACAATTGCATGTCGACTCGTGGGTGCAGTTGATGAACACCGTAAAGTGCCCCAAAAACAATAATAATCCAAAAAAAAAAAAACCAGCGTCAACCATTGGCGTTGGACCCCAACCCTGGAAGGCCTAATCAAACAAAAGAAAACAACAAGTTCCAAACCAACTAGAAAACATGAACAAGACGAATTGCAGCCCCAGGGCCCCAAAGCGTAAACCCGAGCCAAACAAACACAACCAACAACCCCAGAACCAACGAACAAGCAACAACCACCGAACCAGTAAACAACATATGTATCTCCAACGATTACGAAATTGTAGCCAAAGCACAGAAGGAACTAGAAACATACGACGAGCATGCCACTAGAAATAAGCAAACATTCTTACTTGCAAACTGCAAACACTGAACAATAAACAAGGAATAGAAAATGAAACTATGGCATGGAAACTTACTCTGAAACGATGAAAGGCAGAAGCACAGGTCAAATTGTGAACCAAACAACAACAACAAGTAGCAACCGACGAACCAACGAAGAAGAAGCACTCACCGAACCAGTGAACAATGTATGTAGCTTCAACGATGACGTAATTGCACTGCAAGGCTAAAAGAAGGATGAAAGATACAATGCCTATTCAACTGGCGGTGGACAACAATATTGTAAAAAATCACTGCAACATTGTATGAAAAATTTCGAGGAAAAATGTACTCCGAGTTGCGTATTTAGATAAACATTTAAGTTTGTCAGGTTGTCTAAGGACCTTGCGGTATGCAAACATTGAAGTTGTCAGGCCTGTTGGAGGACCTCGTGTCATGTAAACATTTAAGATGTCAAGCCTATTCAAGCACCTCAAAAAAAGTGTCAATACATTTCAATGCAAATACATGTGCCAAGGACATTATAAACTTTGGAATTATCGATCACTATAAAGCTTGGATATCTAAACATTTCAATATGATTAGTACAAATAAAAACTTAGGGATATATTTAGCGAGAAGAAAATGCTAATACAAACATTCGAACTAATGTTAGCATTAATCCACCTTCAAGCAATACATAGGAAAAATATATGATTCAAAAAGACTGCATACGATAAAAAGTTTGGATATGTTCCCATATAAAACATTGGGAATAACGAAGCCGACAATAAGACCTCCAATCTCTTATCTAATCAAGTCAATACATATATGATACTTTTTATTATATAAAAATCTATGTTTTTAGTTCCCTAGCTCCAACAATAAGTATTATGCAAATATTTCTAATCAAAGGACAAACTAATATATAGTCAACGAATTATTCATGACTATAGTCCCTCTACACCTATTGTAGAGACTAATAAATAACCGTTATAAAAAACATTACAATAATAAAATAATAATAATAATAATTTAATAAAAAATTTATTTAAAAAAAATAATAATAATTAAAAAAAACATAAAATGAAATTAAACATTATGAAATATTATTGAATATAATATTAAGCATAAATTAGAATATAATATTAATATTAAAATACAATATTATTAAATTAAAAAAAAAATACCAAAATAAAAATAATAATTGTAAAAACCTACACATTCAAGCTCTTATTTATTTATTTTCCCGTGCAAAATGTGACCTCCACGTTTTCCAGACTTAATCAACCACGCACACAAACACTTTGGCTTATTGCACACTTTAAATATAAAAGCTCGTATAGCAGATGTAAGGCGCATCATACTCTTTACAAAAGTATGATGACCAGAATTATGCTTCGCGTCATTGATACGATATATTATATTCTACTTAATCGAAATTTCCGACACATGAAAATTATTTATTTTATGGCTGGTCGCCTCTATAATTATAGACCTACATTCCCTAAAACTTTAAGTTCAATCTTCTCGAATGAATTGGGACCCACTCGTTTACATGTTTTATGGATGAGAAATATCTACACATCCAAAGTTTTGGACTAATTTTATAAGTTGTAAGTTGTGAAAGAGAATAAAACGTTTTTATTTATTTTTATTTGTAAACGGTAAAATCTAAAAGTAAAAAGTAAAATTATTATATTATATTATTTAAAAATATATATATATATTGTATGTCAATTCACATTGAAAAACTTACAACAAAATTTTGTAAGTAATTATTTATTCTCTTAAAATGGAGAAACAGACCAATTCATACCAATTCGATCTTAGTGCGGACGACATATATCTGAATCTCGTGCGGACGACATATTACTGTATACAATTTTTAACTTAACGGAATCGGTACATCAACTTAACGGAATAATTCATGTGAACTTTGGAATAATTCATGTGAACTTTTGATGTTGAATTGTTGTACACATTATTCCAACCACGTTATTATCGGTCAAAAAAACGTTATTATCGGTCAAACCACGTTATGTTGGAATTTGGATTCGATCAAAAAAACGTTATTATCGGTCAAACCACGTTATGTATATTATCTATCAAAAAACGTTATTATCGGTCAAAGAACGTTATGTATAAATTTATGGTATTCAACAATGAAGTTTTTATAGGAATTTAATTTTTCAATAATCCAGTTTTGATTAAAAAATTAAGTTTCAATAATTGATAATTGAAGTTATACTAAAATTTTTAACTTTCAAGTTCACAAAACAAATGTGCTCAATTTAAAATTGATAAGACACCTTTACAAGTGGTATTATATAAATCAATTTCACATGCACTTATTCTATTTCTAATTAGATTATCCATATTTCATTAATTTTGTGATCTTCCATGTTTGAAGATATTTAATAGATGGAAAAAGAGAAAATCCCTCTAAAGGAGATAACAAGAATATACCAACAGGGAATACTAATTTTTTTTTCAAACAAATCAATATGCTTATCAAGATTTTTAATAATTTGTTAACAATCTTTATGACTTTAGTGTAAAAAACAAAACATGTGCATATTTCTATTAAAATTAGTTAGAGAATGTATGTCTTTGTACATAAAAAAAAAATAAAAATAAATTCCAAACACAAACAAGTACAACAATTTTCATACACAAACAAGTATTACTATGTGACAATAAATAAAAAACCAACTATCTTCAACATTGCCATTAACAACATTTAGAGATATAATATTACAAGCATAATTCAAAAATAGATTAATATATAATTTAATTAAATTCATGCTTTTAACACCATGCCAAGCCCAAGTGCATATCAAAGATAAGCAGATTCATTACTTTATGAAACATTATGAGACAATTAGTCAAAGAAAAGAAAGAAAATGTAATTGAAATGTTTTATTTTATTTTGA
Organism: Picea sitchensis; assembly: GCA_010110895.2. Classification (NCBI taxonomy): domain Eukaryota; kingdom Viridiplantae; phylum Streptophyta; class Pinopsida; order Pinales; family Pinaceae; genus Picea; species Picea sitchensis. The sequence goes on along the minus strand of SNQJ01S0021673.1, from coordinate 39,148 downwards.
TTATTTTTTTTTCATCTTTTTATTAGTTTTGCTTAAAATTTTGTTAAAATTTTAAAATCTATTTATATATTTTTAGAAATGCAATTTTAATAATAAAAAGTCTTAATTTCACAAAAAAAAATTATGTAACTAGATATTGGTGATAATTATCTAATTTAAAAATAGAATATTTAAACTTCTTAATAAATAAAATGAAAATCTAAAAATGATTGTTTGAATTTATATAGTTTTAAAGAGAAAGAATATTTAAAATACTTTATATAATTGTCTAATTTTGATAGAAAAAGAAGATTTAAAATATTTTATATCAAACTATTTTTATCTTCCTTAGTTTTTAATCTAAAAATAAAACTAATGAATGATGGGTTACTTTAAGTATTACACCTAGAATGATAAATTAATTGAAGACCAATTCCAAATACATACCAACCTATTACACATCCTACAACTAAACCAAATTCATGATATTAACCTCCATACTTTTGTTCCAATAACCATTCTTTATAATAATTTGTATTTATCTATGCCAAAATGAATCATCTTTTTGTGTTAAGCATTTTGATTCTTGTCTAAATGTCGATTTCCAATCACCAAACATAAAAAAATTCAACGTCGATCACTGATTTCCGAATGTCGACCGCCAATTATCGAATGTCGAATGCCGAAAAAGGGACGTTCAACGTAAAACTATGAACATTGATCGTTGAATGGCCAAGGCCATGTAGAGATATTTTGGGACTTCGGAGTGTATGCATGCAGTAAGAAAAGGGGGCATTCAACGTTGAATGTCGAAGACCCCAAATAATAATGCCTGGATAACTTCAAGAGACTATACCTTGAAAACCAGGGATCGAATTTTGAGCAGGTAATAGTCATTAGAAAGCTACAGACGAGTATAAGAGGATGAAGACCTCAGAGAGATGTTTTGAGATGATTAATTAGAGAAAAAATTTGATGCCCCATCCCTAGAAAGGGTATTTATGGGTCGAGTGTGTTACAAATTGGTATCAGAGCATGGAAACAACACTTGGCCTATTTGGGCTTATGCATGAGTCACATAAAAATATTATTAGAAAAACACTAAGGGAGAGGGAATACTACCCTATCCTATCTAGTAGAGCATGATTCATACACATTCATGGATAGGACAAAGAAAAATTCCAAAGGATAGGCTAACATGAACCTGTTGAGAGTACCACTATCGTATGGAAGTTATCTACACAAGTTCATTGAAAGATGTAGATTAAAATTCAGTTGGGACTTTACCCAAGGAGATTGAATCATGCTAGTCTGTGGCAAAGGAAGCCAATCATTTCTTTGGGAAATGATAGTCGATCCTACATGAGTGGGATTATGTCAGTGGGCTCTAATAGAAAGACTTGGATGTGAATGGATTGAAAGGATCCGTAGAAGTAATAATTACTTCTTTAATGAAGGATTAAACCTTGTATACGTGTATAACCCCTCACGATCAAAGGAATGATCTTGGTGACAATTCTCTGAAAAGGGAGAGCATGCACAACTCTCGGTTTTCGAAGGGAACTGAGAAACAATTTTTTTTTTCTAGGTACAGTAATTGATGGGAAGGATTCTTCTAATCAAGTTGATAAACAAACTATAGAGATACAGAGTAATTGAGTGAGAAATCACAATAGCCTCCCTTTCTTGGTGGATAGGAAACTAATCTGCTAGAATTATTGTGGGAGGAGGAGAGTGACCTCCATCTCTAATTGTTGTTGAACATAAGGAAGAATTCTAGGTGTAATAGTTAAGACTGATTCAGATATAAAGATACTCTAAAGTTATGAACTAGAATACTTACTAAGTAACATACTTCGAAATTGTATTTGAGCTTGAAGGGAATAGTCCAAATGTTGTTAGACACTAAAATTTATTATAAATAAGGTAAAATGGTTGATTAAATGTTGATCTGGAATGTGGTAAAGGAAGTGTTGGGGCACTTCTAGATGCCCAATGGGTCATATTGACATCCAGAGGTGGATTATAACCATATGGAAATAGCTAGGTATACTCAGATAGTTATAAGAGGGAGTTTAAAAAATATTCCATTGTGGAAATGTGTTGACTAAGAATGGTTTGAGGCATGAAAGAGAAGCTTGATAAGTTGTTTGGTTTCCTTGGGGAAAGGTTGGAATTTCCCAGATAATATTTCCAGGTTGTTGAGTCACCTTATAACACCGGAGGCAAGAATAATTTCCTTCTGGTTGTTGTCATACAGAAAGAGGGACATAGTTATGATTATGTATGTTAAACTGACCATGTGGATAGCATTTGAATGACTGCAATCTCCCAAATCAGAGGGAAGCTTAGTATTGAGTATCTCTATGGAACTTGTCTTGAGAATGGTAGCGAGATCCTTGGGAGAAGGATCTGGAAGTCTGATATGTCCATGTGCATGTATGACATGGAAATGGTGCAAGCAATAAGTTTGCATGATGTATGTTTGGGCTAGGTGTGTATAGGCTTGAGTTTATGGATTTAGTGAATTGTGAATCTTCTTGATATGAATCTTGATATTAATACCAACTAGGTATGAATGATATTAAATGTTCAAGTGACACATATGTATTATGTAAGAATATATATATATATATATACTAAAGGAACAATATGGATGCCTTGATGAGTGACATGTAAGGAAACAATTACACTTGCCAAGATTGAATGAATACCATGGATGCATGGCTGACTCTATTCTGAGGAGTCATGAAAGATTGGTTTTGAATGATATCTTAACAGGAATATGTTCCATTCCCTTAGGAAAGGCTAGTATAAATAGATTAAAGAGTAAATGTGCAGGGATTCTCTGTTGTCATGATAAAATGAAACATGATTATGCATTTGAGGACTGCATGCGAAAAATTGTGAACAATAATAAGTTAAATGATTTATGATTAAGCATGTGGTTAAGTGCTTCATATATGTATGTTAGCAAAACAAGGAATATTCCTTATAATTTGTATGTATAACAAAGATGCATGTTGATATTCCTTATGGAATATTTGGTAAACAACTAAAGCTAACTCAAGGTTTAGGCCATCACAGATAGAGAAGGATATGCAATAAGGAAGTTGCATGTTGAAGGAGTTATTTGTGGAAGAACTGTGTGAAGAATCTTTCAGAATAACGAAGTCACCACCTTAATGACTATTGGGAATTGAGCAGTGGGCTACAAGATTATTTATATAAGAAATTATGGATTACATTCTAAAACAAAATATATTAGTGGAAAACTAACCAACAAGGGTAGACCATTATGATAACCAAATGGTAAGGTGCAGCATGCACACAGTCATGACTCATTATGAACAAAAGGTTTGCTATTAAATCATGTTGATGTATCCTAAGAGTTAGGGTGAGACTAACCATGGATTGTCAAATAAAAGGGAAGGAAGATCCCAAATGGGAGTAATTGCAAAAGCAAAGAAAAGGAAAAATGAGGAACACTCTTTCCACCCTAAAAATGGTGAAATGCTTACAGAGTTGTAGGTATTAGATGAGAAGCTATGAAGAACAAGTACAACAAGAGAAAGGAGAATAAGTAAGTAAGTAATTTTGAATTAATAGGCTTGGTTGAAGCCATATTAAACAAAGGCAACTAGGCCTTGGAAAATAACCCAGTTGGACTGAGGACGTAGGCTAGGTAGATGGAGTTGGGAAAAGGGAAGAGACTTAACTCCTTTCTTGATGTATATTATGTTTTTCTTGGGACGAGTAAGATGATATGTTGATGAAAGTAAATGTTTTGACACCATAATGATGACGATTGTAGGAATGAGCTAACAATTGAGAATTGCTTGTGTTGCACTCCTAGAAGCCTTAAGGATGATGTGATGAGGTGCATAAAGATATGCTAGGACATATATGAAATTTTTTTATTGACTAAAATGATATGATACATGCATTTTTATTTTACCTAACAACTAATATATATTTATGATGGATGACATGTGTATAAAAGCATTGGAGTTGTTGAGAGGTTGTTGTTAATAGATTGTGAACAGACTTTAAAAGTCCCCATAAAGAACCATTGATGAGGTAATATCCGAGAGGGTGCTAGCATCGATAACATGTATAAGAATGTTCATACCTATGTGGCATGAGGTATGAAGGGAATTGGTAGGAATCCCTTCTGAAGATATTTCATTATACTAATGATATGCAAATAATTTTGAGTGGTTGTTGTATGCCATTGAAAAGAAGGGTAAGATTTAGGAAGGAAGAATTTGAAGAATAGAGAGAGGAAGTCTATGTCATTCAAGGATGAGTTATAATCCTTGAAATAAAAGACACGAGTAAAGAGTACCATGGGTACAATGACCAATATAGGGATATTGGGGAATAAAGTTGTTCATAGTTAGCACATTTCATGGAATTTCTTCGAGGAAATGCAGGTTGCATAAAGGGAAGACAATGGATTTTCCATTAAGGAAGGAGGGCCTTCCAATATTTTACTTACATTGCATAGGTGTTAAATAAAAGAGAAAAAATGGGTGGCCATGAGTGTTGGAAACCTGGTTACTAAGGAAGGAAGAATGCTTGTATGCATTCAAGAGAAACATTTAGTTTCATGTCCACTAATTTGGGATCGTGAGCATCCTGTAGCAAGAAGCATAGTCCTGCTATAAGAGTGAATGAGAAAGAATAAGACATATGGTGAAGAGGTTGGTTAAACTCCAACACACCATAACAAAGTGTTGGTCATCAAGTGTGGCAATTTGAAAATAAATGCAAGGGTGCATTGGGTATGAATGTGGTCATGAATATTGACACATTGATTAAAGTCATTTAATATTTGAATTTCACTTGGAAAATTTAGTATGTTGAAAGGATGCTTACATAAATAATAATACTTACCTTTTTCTTTGTACCCTTGAATAAATGAAAATGACTTGGAGTGTTAGTATGCATCGTTTGAAAATGTAATGTGCATGAAAACTATCAATTTGTTTAGCTGAGGAATGTTGAAGTTGCAGGAGGGAAAAAAAGGGTCTTGGATATGGCAGTGTTGCAAGCCCATAAGGAAGACCAATTTCTTGCTGAGATAAACTGTTGTGGGAATGAAAGTCCCTTGATTTTGAATCTAGTTCCTGTGTGGAACATATCTGAAAATAAATGAGGAATGTGGAAATATGTGGATAACAAATTTGGAAAAAAATTATGAATTTGAAATGGATGATAATTTATCATAATTTTGTATACTTGTGATACAGGTGAGATAAAAATATATGTCCAAGGAGGATAGATGAAGGATGTCAAGCCAACAAGCATGAAAGATGTTACTATTGAGACATGAGAACCCTATGGTAAGCCATGATCACCTAGAATATGTTGGGTTGTGGCAACACAAGCAAGGGGGACGCCACGAAAAAGAAAGTATGAGGGACTCCTCGACTGTAAGGCTCAATGAATTCTCTGAAATTCTTGTTGTGCAAGAAATCCTTGGCAAGGAAAGATGGATCACCCGAGGAAATGTATAGTAGAGAAGGGGATGCCCGAGTCTCGGCCTAGAAGGTGAGTGACCGCAAGGAAGAGGAGACTTTGATAATTATTATAAACTATTGATTTGGATCATGCACACAATGGGTATGTCTAGGTAAAACAATAAGCCAAGAAAACAAGACAGTCGTGTGGATACGAATCCACAAAATACACAGATGAGTATTGTTTTAAGTTATGAATTTTTCTTCAATTTTATGCAAGAGTAAAATTTTTACGCATGAAAGTTATGATTAATCTTCTTGTTGTCTAATATTATTGAAGACAGGTGATGAAGGCCAAGAGACTAAAAAGGACCTGACCAGGAAAGAGGGTCAAGACTTCTGAAGCAGCTGAATGAGAAAGGCATGATTGGTGTTACTGAGAAAGAACACCAAGGACGATGTTCCTTTTAAGGGGGAGGGGATTGTAATACACATGTTTCCAGCAACTTGTAATTAATCATTAATTATGATCACCATGCTATGGCATGGGAACAATGTAAATGTATTATTGTTTGAATTTCAAATAATTGACTGTGGAGGTAAAGCCTTGAAGTACTGACTATGATATCACTAGAGGAAAGAAATGGGAAAATTATTTAGAGGGTTCATTATGTCCAATGACCCAAATATCTCCTTGTTGAAATGATACACCTCATCCTTACCCCCAAAGAGAAATTAGTTAATAAGAAAATGAGTGGTGGTTGAACCATCAACTTGCCCCATGAATAGAAGAATGGTATGGCTAAGGAGACAGGAGGATGTCAACTCGAAGTAACACAGAGTCCTACATACCCATACTGACCCGAGTTTCGTTCTGACAGAAGGAACACGACAGTTCCATAACCATCCCGAGGAGGATATAGGAGAGGGGGGAATACATGTGAAGGAGATGAGAAAAGACACATGGGAAGGGAGAGGGCATGAGGCTCTCCATCTTAGAAGTGAAATGAAAATATTAATAAGTTGTTCTGATTATTGGAGAGAACAAGAGAAAATATCTATGAGGACTTATAGAAGAGCGTGAGTTGAGAAGGATACTGCGAGCTTGATGATGAGGAGAAATTTGATAAACCTCGCAGAGACTGTGGCTGAGAAGGAATCCTTGAGAAACTGCAAAATTTCCCCAGTGATATCATGTCTTGGAACGGGGGTGTCCAGAGTGATAAGAGAGAATGCCTCTAAGCCTATGGTTGGATGGAAAGGCACACACCCAAAGTTAGTTTGTTGGCTACAATTTGAAATAGATAAGTATTCTCATATCCTATATATTTGAACTGTAACTGTAAATTAAAGTTGTATATCCTATGAATGTTTTAGGTATGTGTATGTTTTCTTGATGATTAGACTGTGTCCCTTTATATTTGCCTAATTGTGTATTTAAGCAAGTAAGGAACTATATGGTTTGTGCACGCAAATGATCGAGCCCTATAATGGCTCAAGTTTAAGCAGATGAACTGTGAGTTCGTTGAACTTGGGTATAGTTTCTCATATGCATGTCAACACTCCCAGTTGTTTTGAATATCCTAGGAGAAGGAGTCTGTTAAGATCACGAGAAAGAGCGCAAAGTGAGCGCTCACGCCTAAGTCTTTCAGAACCGATGAAGCTCAAGAAGGATAGTGATATTTACGTATTGAAAGGGAAGATCCTTTCATTTGGAAGATGAGTAGAAGAGATCCATTTAGGAGGATCCAAGGTCTATCAAGACTATTGGATTTGGAGAAGGAGCGTAAGTGTTAACTCCTCAACCCCTTCACTCTTCATGATTTTAGAGAAACTGAGTATTCTTCATAAGGGAGACGGATCCTCCAAAGTCCCAAAGTTCTAAGTGAATCGACACTGTCCATCGAAAGGGATACATGTCACCAGATCCCACGATTCAAAGAGTGGAACTTCAACAGTTTTGATTCGTTGTGTTAATGGGAAGAGGAACTCATGAATGTAGTATTCCCAAAGTAATGGGAGTCGTAGATCTATAGATCTACGTGGCTAGATATCGACCATGAGATATGAGGGATGTTAGAAGGCTATCATTCTGGACTGAAGTGACCCAGTGACATCATCTAGGGTGACATGGACCCACGATCAACGTGTCACGTGTCACCTGGATTCAGGTGTTTTGGGTTGCAGACCCTATAGGCCCATTAACATGTGATATATGTCACCCACTGAAGGTGCCACGTGTCCTCTCTACCTTACCATGTGTCATCATTGTAAATTAATCGTTTGGTCCATGTGGAAGGATATATTGTATTCCGGGGACTCAAAAATCCAGAGGAACTTGACCAAGAGTCCTCAGAGTGTGAAGAATCCCGAAGTCACAAACAGTGGAGTAAATCTTAGTAGTTTATAGGTAGGGGATGATGGCACTAGGTCCTTTAGTTTGGATACTTGACACTCAAGGGTATTTGAGGTGTGGTGTATCAGTAAGCTTTGAAGTCATGAATTAACGAGATCCATTGATCTGAACGAGCTTCGGGACCACTCGTGACCGTTGGATCGACCCCATGGTCAAATTGGATTTGTGTTGTCACAGGGGCAGACCTAGGGTTCAGCTCCAAGAGTGCACCAACAAGCCCTAACTACTGGCCCTTTCGGCAACACCTGTAAGGTATATGTAGTCTCACCCGAAGTAGATATGGGGGTTTGCAGGATGCAAATGTCTATAACCAAGGATATAAAATGTGGATTTGATACAAGAACAACACAACATCTAGATATCAATTTCCATCTTAGATCTACATCGCACACAAGAAATAGTTCAGGCGTAGTTGAAGCCCCTGTCAGCCATTGAGACGATGAAGCGATCCCAAGAAAAACACACTGCTCAACAACAGGTCCACACCATTAAGAGAAAAGTCATGGAAGTGACTCAGAGGCTCCAACCAACACAGGATGAGGCTTTCCAACTCTTCACAGAGATTGAAGTCCGAGGATCAGAACTGGAGAAAGTCGGCACTGCATTTGAACAACTCTTAGAGAGACCTGTCAACGAAGCAGTTATCCAAGAGTTTTCCAAGTAGGAGGTCGTGGTGCAGCAATGGGTTGAATAAGCTCAAGGTAAGATCGAGGCTTTTGAAGCATACCTACCCAAACCAGATTGACTCGCGACAAGTCACAGGTGAGTGTTGGGGACCTGTTGGCCCTTGACCAAGTTTTGAGGATCCTTGGTCATGTTTGACCTATTTTTGGGACTTCAACAGGCTGTCAAAGGCAGAGCGCAAGTCAAAGTGAGTATCGTGGGATCTCGGCCCCTTTTTAGGGATTTATCGGTTTTTAGATTATGCAACGGGTATGGGGATGTCAGCCCATGGGTTAACCCATGTTTAGGCCCTCTTTGTAATGTATAAATAGAAGTCTAGGCGATGTAAAAGAAGCTTAGAGAGGAGGTTTTTGGTGCTATGCTAAGTGCAAGTGATGATTGTAAATGCTTTGTGAAAACTGTGTGATATTTTATAGGCTAAGTGCAAGTGATTGTAAGAGACTGTGAAGAGGTTTTGTGTTGTAACTCAGGGAAGGAGGATCTAGCGGAGTGTGCACAGATCTCCTGTCCTTTGCAGAGTAAGATATTATGGCTATGTTTATGTAGAAGATTGACATAAATAAATAAAGAAGAAGAGTTGGTGGTTGTATCTCCAGGGTGGGGATGAACCACATATATCCTGTGTTGTGGTTTCTTTGTGCTTTATGGTTGTTCTCTTGTTTATGTGATTAAATGCTTAGTGCACTATTATATGCTTAGAAGAATCTAATATGATAGCTTAGTGTTGAATAATGTGAATGAATTCTAGATCTAATCTATGTTGATGTGCTTAGTGCTTGAATATATCGGATCTGTGTGAATACTATGATGCTCTCTGATTAGGGTTTTTACTGTGGAGTAGATACTAGCTAAATATTGATGAACTCTAACTGCTAATTTCTTTGTAAAGGTGTTGCAATCACAGATATGTGTCCCAGCTAAGGTTGAAGACATCTAAGTCCTGCAACCACCCCTACCTCTACCTCAGGTGAGACTTCATCTCCTTCTCAGGTGTTGCTGAAAGGGTCAAGAGTTAGGGTTTTGTTGGTGCGCTTTTGAGTGTTGATCCCTGGGTCTGCCCCTGTGCCAACAACTGTGTGCATTCATCTGATCACATTAAAATGAGGCATCTAGAAATTTTTAGCATCAAGAATTATTTAGAAAACCCTATGCATCCAAAAACCTAACCCTAGGAGATGAAGCGCCAAAATTCATGTGGGCCCCGATGGAGTAAGTCGGTACATCAACTTATGTGGGTCATAACTTTTGCATACGATCTTTGTTTTATGTGCATGATATCCTGTTGGAAAGGTATATCTAAGGAATTTACATTTCTCTATCACACTCTGAATCCATATACAATGTGACTATGTCAAGCCCAAAATACATTGTTTACGACCTCAAAACGACCCCAGAAGTTTAGGACCTAAAAATCCAGAAAAAAACTGCCAAGATGAAAACTGTATGTGAGCCATTTGGAAGAGGTGGGTGGCCACCAGTATCTACCTAGATCACTTCATATTTTTCAACAAACTACTTAAAGGAACTTGCACTTACAGAGTAGGAGCAATAATACATGTTAATGCACTGACAATCACAGCAAAAGCAAACAAAAAAAAATTATGCTATAATGATTTTTTTTATAAAATTGTATTGTGTCTCAAAGAAAAGACTAAAAAAAAATGAAACTTTCTTGTTTTGTCAATATGGTGGATATGGTTGCTGCAGAGTTGTGAGGATGGTGTAGACGTCATAGAGTTGTCGAGACGCCACAGAGTTATCAAGGAACCACTTGAAGGAACTTAGACTTACAGAGCAAGACCATTAATGCATGTTAATGCATTGACACTCGCAAAATAAGGCAGCAAACTAAAAAATTAGTCTATAATGATTTTTTTATATAAATTGTATTATGTCTGAGAAAAAAGACTAATTAAAAATAAAACTTTGGGACTAATAATGCTAAGTCAATGACGAATTGAACACGATAGTCCTTACATTCTTATTGGAGAAGGAATTTCTTGGAGAACAAAACAACAAATGAGGTAGAGCGGACCAAGAACGAGAACGCACCACATTCTGAGGAAAACTAGTGCGCACGATAGGATTTGCGGAAATCCAATGCAGACGTGGAAAAACCTAGCCATTTAGGGTTAGGGTTTTGGGAATCATATTGTAAGGGTTTAACCCAATTTTGTAATATAAATATAAAATATGGAAAGTAAGTGGAGATATATCTATCTATCGATCCTTAAAAGTATCTTGTCATATTTTTTGGACAACCTATTTTGGAGTCTTTGTGAGTCGAAGTCTGTTTTGAGAGTTGTAGAGATCGGATGAGGTTGAAGTTTCCAAGGGTCATGTCGCAAGTTATGGAGCTCGGTGTGATCCTAATAAACATCACTACTCTTTACTATGATGTAATGTGTGCAACACCTTTTGATGAATAAGAAAAGAAGCATAAGATATTTGTGGACGTAGCCCCAGGGGGGGTGAACCACAGTAAAAACTTGCATGCAATGTATCTGAATTTTTTATTCCTTCTGAAATTATAATTGAATGGTTAGATAGATGAATGAATGGATTTAATTACAATTCACACTATAATAGATATGAAAAATAAATGTTTTGAATGAATCAATGGATCTTATGAATATTATAATATAATGCATGATTAAGTAGAAATAAGAAGTAAGAAATAACATCCCTCAATCCCTTCCATGACTGTAGACATCTGCGTCTTGTAGTCACTCATAAACCATCTTGGGTGAGACTATGCTATGCACTCTATGCGCTGTGTAGCCTTCTAGTTTATGAGAAGGTCCAATGGTGATAAGGGTTTTGTTGGAGAACTAAGGTAGAACTCAGGTCATCCCATAAGTCCAATAAATGGTTATGTTGCCAGCTAGAACTCAGAAGGAGAGTTAGGAAGGGGTTTGGTGAAGAATATGCAGTGGTAGAAATGGATGTTCAGGTCATGGAATCCTATGAAGAAATAGATTGAAATATGGTTAGAGACAAAGAATTTGGATTTCACACAAAAAGACAATTAGGGTTCCAGGTATACATCGCGCCAATAGCTATAGAGGTATGTGTTTACTAATTTGCATGAAGCATAATTTTGTTTCTTTCTATATTTATTAAAGGAGTTGTTGTTAAGGTTGAAGGATACCCATTCGACTAACCGAATTAGGCCAGTAGTGTGCAGTGCTGAAAATATCACGCGGTTGGAAAGAAATAATAATAAATTCATGTGCGCAGTGGATTTTTGGTTAGACAGTATTACTGTGGGGTTTATCACTGATTTTGTAGTAGATAAAACAAATTCATATACCGCTGCAGAGAAGGATTTGTTGAGGGGACACAAAGGGAGGTATATTAGGTCTATTTACACGTCGATCAAGATCTTATTACACGATAAAGGCACGAGGACCATGGAATCAGATAGTTAGATCACTCTGCACACATGGGGGAGTTGGGAAAATCACTAAGGAATATTTGAGAAATGGATAAGGCTCTGGAGAGTATCTAGAAGAAGGAGGTAATGGACCCCATAATGATGGATGATGAACAAACTAAGGAAATGATAATGAGTGTAGGTGTGACGTGCAACAAACGACCCTACCAATATAGGATGAATAATAAGAAGAGGGTTTTAGTGGAGTGAGAGGGCTTGGACATCGATGAGGATCTCCACACCATGGGGAAGAATGAGGATATCTTGTGTGCCACATATGAGAGGAAAACCATAGGTCATGGGTTCGATGCAGAAGAAAGATCTCCATTCTAGATCCGAAATAGTGTGGAACCCACAACCTCGTGTGTGACTAACACAATTGAAGAAGAAAAATAAGTTAACCAACAAGTTATTAGTGGTAGAAGATTTTTTTCAGGATGTGGTTCCAGTAGAATTCAAGTCTCTACACCACACTGAGGTGGTAGTTCAAAAAATTTCACAATAGAAGGATAATATCCAACCATCAGGTTACCAGAGTTCTGAGGGGATGGGTCAGATGAACCATAAAAACATTTGTTAATCTGTGAGAATATATGGGAAACAAAACAAATTACAGATGAGGATACAAAGGTCACACAGTTGGAAATCAGTTTTAGAGACCACACATTAGATTGGTACATGGGTCTCTCAAAAAATAACCTAACAGGAACACCTACAATTGTAGCACATGTGAATAGAAAGTTAATAAATGAATTTCATAAACCAAGTTCAGAAGACTAGGGTCCAATTTATGAATGAAATGATAGAGATCCATAGAAACAAAGACAATCAATCTGGGAATTGGACCATAAATTCAAGAGGATAAAAGGTAAGTTAAAGTACACTATTACCGATACACAACATATGCATTTGTTTGTTAACTCTTTTTTCTCACACTTGAATTATCCTTTGAGACAACAAAAATTCCAAAGTCAGGGTGAGGCTCTATAAACAACCTTACAAATAGAGGAAAACCAGTACAAACATACAGATCCAGTTGCGGAAGAGTTGATGCAAGATCTAAAGAACTTAACATTCTAGTTAAATAAGAACAAAGGAAAGGAGAAAAGAGAAGATGCCTATTGTACAATGAGCAGGATAGAAGGTCATCACAAGAACGAGTGTCCATTATTTTCACAGTATATTGGAGATGGTATGCCAAACCCTTTAGCTTCAGGAGGACCATGGTGTGATATTTTCAAAACACATGGGCATGATCCCTATCATTTCCCCTTGATGTAGAAATACCAGACAATACTGAAGAGTACATTTTGTAGCTTTTGTAAGTCATTTGAACACAGAGACAAGGACTGTAGAACCTTGGAAATGATGAAAAAAATTATTGCAGATACATTTAGGGTCTAGGATGAACATGTAGCAGGAAAATTTGGGAAACAATCATAGTATAACATTGCACAGTAGCCACAATACCATCCCACACAACATTTTGCAACAAAACCATAGTATAATGCACAATAGTTTCAAGGGAAACAACAATATAATCCTACACAATAGTGTGCAACACCATAGCAGTAGAACAACCCACAACCATAGCATAATCAAGATGTTGTAGGGATTTTATACCTTGAAGGAGATGAGCTCCCTTAGGTTCTTCCTATACCTAATAAATAAACATAGATATGAGCAAAGGATGCTTCTAAACTTGATAATATGCCATGATCTAAAAATATATCAATTCTATACCAATGAACACACAAACTTACATGAACAATCCTTTAGAGGGAAACAACCAACAAATCTTCTATTAATCAAGTAACCAATATTACAACTTACAAGTGTAAACTGAAGAGATATATTTCTTCCAAGCTCCTTTCCTATGACTTTCCACGAAAATGCCAGAGTAAATTTTCTAGTTCTTTCTCCCCCCTTTCCCATGCAAATGGATTGGTTCTTATAGGGCTTTAGATATAAGGCCATATGGTTAATAAGATAATATCGTCAGGATTATACTAGAATCTTTCTCGATACTAAACCCTAAGAAATCAGAGTGAGGTCTCATCCATTGCATCCAAGTCCAAAAAGGGATATTCTAGGCTCGGTCGCAACCTAAGTACACAAACAGAGTGACCTGGTCATGACTTGGAAGCCCAGAAAGGGATACCAAACCCTTCGGTCACAATCTTGAGGAATGACAAGGGAAATCAAAGGGATATTAGGATAGAAACTCAATGGGAAGATGATGAAAAATGAGTGAATTGGGTAGGTGACCTCTGGGAGATGATGTCTCAATGGTTAGGGGGTTAATAATGATATACCACCCCCCATTAGGTATTTGTTGGATGATAGGGTTTTGAATTCTATGATGGGAAGGTGTCCCAACAAGATTTTGTGGTGTGAAAGAAGTTGTTTCTTGAAGAGGCATTGTTGGTGTAGCCATCATGGTACTTTGTAAATGACTAGGAAGTACAAGTCCTGTGTCACTATTATTTTACCTGAAGTGGTGGTGGTATTGAATGTATGTCTGGTAGGGTGGTCAAAGTACTAACTCGATGGTCATGCATCTACACCAGTGGTGACATATGTATGCAGATGGATAAAGAGTGGTCGATTCAAATTGATTTTTTCATAAAGATCATGACGCGATGGAGTTATCCATATAGGGTGAATAAGAGTTTGATGTAGATATACCATTTTAGTAGAGCGGAAAGGGGTTGTATAATATTCATTTGGATTGGATTTTTTTTCTTCCATGTCAAGTTGTCCAAATGGACTTGAAAATAATCTAGGATAATCTTCAGCTACAATATTTCCTGAAGAGTCTACTCAGAGAAGAAGTGGATAAATAGGTTTGGTCAATGTTTGGTTTACAAGAAGGACATGAACTTCCTGAAATATTATTATTACTCCCTTAGGATGTTCAATCAAAGGAGTAGAAGCACTTCTGGTGTCCGAATAGTTTTCAACTTCTTCATGGAAAGTGTCTTTAGGTGAATTAGGAGGTAAGGGTTCATAGCCTTCTGGAGGAAACCTTTGCATCCTATGTGATCAACAAAGACCTTTGTTAGCCACAGTACCAATATTAATAGCAACTAGGGTGATCAAACAACACTCGCTAAAAATCTAGAAAACCAACAAGCAAAACAACAACTTCTCCCAATGAGTGTACTAGTTGGTGATGAAATACAACATCACAAGAACAAAATGAGAAGGGGATAGGACTGAGCGGGTGGATCAGTTACATTGGTGACCTTCTTAACATACTTACGCCTTGTTGCAAGTTCCCTCATGCTGTTACTCGCGGCTTACCCTCTAAGGGGCTCAGGTGAGTTTGACCAACGTCTGACCTAGGTACAACAAATACTTCCCTTCACCATCACCTCATGTATAGACCCTAAATAATATGGCCACTAAGGTTACAAACTCACAGTCATCCTCTGGGATGGTATAGTCGATAGTTGGGTTTGCACGTATGGGCAAGATATCAAGCCTGAAATTATTCAAGACAACTAAGGGCAAGTGGACCGGTAAACTCCCGAGGACCCCGAATGGATTAGAGATTCACGAAGCTCCGAGACCAAATGAAAAAAACTGATTCTCAGGAAGAACCTCGTGTTTAAACCCTATGTGAGAGGGGGATCCCAACTATGCTTATACAAAAGTTCTATTTTCTCTCCCTATCACAAGATTTTGTATCTGTCTTAAATTCTTTGGAAAGTTAACCTCACATCCTATACCAAAGATCTATTCCTAGTATATTGTTGGTGTAAAGATCTAAAAATGAAACGTTTCTAGATCAATTTTAATTAGAACTTATTTTCGTGGATGTTCGTTACTCAAGGGTGAATGATAGTGAAACTAATGATGTTTTCAGACTCGACTTCAAAAGAAGGAAAAAAGACTAAGATGCAATTTTCTTTTTCGATGAACTTATAGTTATGAGAAGGAGAACAGATTATTTTATTTTCGTTACTAAATAACACTTAAAATAATGCAAAGACTTAATGCAATTTTTTTTCCAAACAAGAATTCACACATTCGCCAAATTATCAAAAGAAAATATTTTTAATTTCCAAGACCAATGTATATATAGTTCTGTAAATTTTCATTGTTTGATTTAAAGATGCAAGCAATGACGTTCATCTAATGCTTCATTCTTTCACTAATAATGAAAATTTTCACAACTTAGAATGACATAGAACAAGAAACAAAATAATGTTCAAACAAAGATACTCAGAAAAGAAATAAAAAAGAATGAAACTCACTCAAACAGAGGTCCAAGAAAATAAAGAAATCAAGAAAAAACACACTCAATAATATTTGAAAAGTGGGCAGCAAGAAATGATATAAAATCTAGGTTTTGGCAATAAATCGAGTTTCAATTCATTCAATCAAGATAAGACTGATAAGAAAATCAATGACCAACAGACCCTTGCAGATCCTTCCAATCATGCAGATGATTGATGATGTTGCAAAGAAAGGATGAACCCGATGAAAGGTAAAATAAAACAATATCGCAATCTAGGAAGAATGTGCAAGCTCAAACAAGGATGAATAACAATTATTTGCATCAAACAAATCCAAAAACAGATAGAGGATTCATGGGTTAAAAACTTCTCATCAACAAAATTGAGCAGTACTGGGCAGACCTGAAGATTCTCGTTGAAATGAGAGGGTGGTGCCCATGTCCTCATGGAGATAGGGCAAAGTGGCACTCCCTATATATGTATAGGGGAGCACCGGCTTGACAATGGCATCTTGGTGCCCACTGTAGAGGAGGGACAGTCCTGGGAAAGTTGAAAAAAAAAGCTAAAAACTCAAGGAGATCCAATCAATGGTTGTGTGAAGATTTCAATGAAGCAGGAGAAAGAGGGAATTGATTCAGAATCAAGCATCAATCAATATCTAATGATGGGAAAAGGATTTAGATGATCCAAGGAAAGACTAGTCCAAGTTGCTCCCTAGTATGGTCACCAATTTATGTTACAAAGTATTTCCCCTGCGAACAAGTGAAATCTCCCTTGGATTATCAGACCCTTGTTACCAAGACATAAAATTACAAATGGTTTCTATATTCCTTTCAGATCTAATTCATCTAGTTAAACGAGGAGAATATAAGTGTGACATACCTTATTCCAGTGATTTCCCTTTATGCTCCAAATGTTGAGCTTGATTCCTAAGCTCTTCGATCCTGCAAAGAGAAACAAGAATAACTTTCTTCCACTCGATATAATTAACTAAACAAATATATCTATGAATATTCAATGACAATATACAAGTAAATGCGAAAGTACACATACTTGAAGGAAATAGGCCAAGTATATTAATTTGAGAACCAAAAGAAGATACTACAATCTCAGTTTGAAGATGAAACAACTCCTTCAGTATCTCCTCGTCCAACCCTTTTCATGAACAATATAAGATCAAGATAACAATGCTATTACAGTTTTCTTCCTTCCATTTATGGAAATTCCTTCAATTTATAGGCATGAGAAGTACAACTACAATGAGAAAATGAGGGATATGGATGAGGAGAGAGACCCTTGAGGTTTGGATCATATCCTAGGGTGAATCATGTTGGGACAGGGGTATACCTAGGGTTCAACGCAACAATAGTGGACCAACAAAACCCTAACTACCGACCCTTTCGACAACACCTGCGAAGAAGATGAAGTCTCACCCGTGGTAGAGGCAGGGGTGGTTGCAGGACTTAGGTGTTTGCAACCTTAGCTGGGACATAGATATTTGATTATAACACTTAATAGAGAACTTAGAACCATTAGTTCATCATTATCTAACCAATATCTACTCCGCAGAGAAAACAAATCATCACAACATTCACCCTGATCTAATGTATGTAAGCACTTAGCAAAGGAATTAGATCAGATCTAGCAGATTCAAGCACTAAGCAAGTTCACAGATGTCAGATCTAGCTTCTAGATTCATCATAAGCACACAGCATAAACATATCTATCTATCTATATCAAAATACTTACCACATAACACATAAACATATTAGAACATCGCATAGAGAAGAATAACATAGTATTTACGTGGTTCACCCCCACCTTGGGGCTACGTCCACCAACTCTTCTTATTTATTAGCTTCAATCAGTCATCTACATGCACAGAGACAAAAACCCTTACTCTTCATAAGACAGGAGATCTGGCCAGCTCACTAGATCCTCCTTCCTTGCGTTACAACACAAAGCCCTCCACAGTATCTTACAATGACTTGCACTTGGCTCTGCATGTCTCACATAGTATGCATTAAGCCTTACACTTCTTGATCACACAGATCCCACTCTTAGCACTTACCCAACTTGCACGACACTTGCACGCTATTCAACTACTTTTTACATTTCCTAGACTTCTATTTATACATACAAAATAGGCCTAAACATGGGTAAACCCATGGGCTAACATCCCATTCCCGTTACATATTCCAAAATCCCAAAAAGGACCCAAAAAGGGGCCGAGATCCCGCGATATCTACTTCGTCTTGCGCTCCATCTTTGACAGGCTTTCAAAGTCCCAAAATAGGTCAACCTGACCAAGGATCTCCCAAAACTTGGTCAAGGGCCAACAGACCCCCAAAACTCACCTGTGACTCGTCCCGAGTCACTCTGGTTTGACTAGTTCTTCTTCGAACGCCTCGAGCTTGGCTCTAGCTGCTTCGACTTGCTATTGCGCTACAACCTCATTTTTAGTGAACTCATGGATGACTGCATCATTGATAGGTCCCTATAGACATTGTTCTTCTATAGTGATAACCTGCTCTAGCTCTACTCCTTGGCCTTCTACCTATGTAAACAACTTATAAACCTTATCTTGCATAGGTTGGAGTTTCTGAGTTATCTCCATCACTCTGCTCTGGATAGTATGGATTTTATATTGTGCAGTGTGTTTCTCTTGGGAGCGCTTCATTCTTTCCACACCTGACAGGGACTTCAGCTGCGTCTGTATATTTTCGGCTTGGTACTTTGCCTCTTGGAGTTGCAACTCCAGTGCTCTTAATTCTGGACTCTCAATGAGTCGTTCATATGTCAGGGAACTATGATCAGTGAGCTTCTTACATTATAGGGTAAGAGCATTGAGCCTTTCAACTGCACTCCTGTCGGTTGCTTCCATGTGGTCTCTTACATATTGAGGGGTCTCGATTACTATGCGTAGCTCCAAATATGCTATGCATTGTTGGAGCTGCTGGATCACTTCTTCAAGTTGCGCTACTTGCTATGGAACTCGCTCTTCATCATTTACTTCTACAACTGTCACAGATCAAAGTGATATGTTGACCATTTTTGTTACTTCAAGTTGCTTCGCGAGTAACTGTTCCTTTTCTTACTGTAGTTCGGATTTTTCTTCATCAAACTTCTCTTGGAGAGTAGGCTTTTCCTATTCTATAGCACTGTGTTGCTCTACAAGGAATCCCTGTACTTGTGTCAAAGCGTGGGTGGCTTGCGTTGTTTCTTATTGTTCTCGTCGAGGACAAGCTTTGGCTGTATCAGCTAAACAATGGAGTTGAGTTGGCTCATCTCCCAATTCTGGTTCCCCTGGCACAGTGGAGATTGTGCGGATGAACTATAGGGCCTGATGTACCCCTTGGATTTCTGTCTCAATTCGATCATATAACTCCTCTTTCTTTGCTTCTTGTTTCTCTGCTATTTAAGTGAAGCATCTTGTAGGGATGATATGAGGAAGTCGAAGTCATCAGAGGTGAGGATGGTCTACATCTTGTTCATGGTGGCCTTTGCTTTTTTCCGGGAGGAAGGTTTCAGAGGCAAACCTTTCCTTTTCTTCAGGGGATCAGCCTCGTCACCCTGTTGTTGTTCGAATTCTTTGTCATTCAACTCTTCACCATCACCTCCTTTCTTTGGTGATATGGAAGCAATATTCATAGATGCACTGTATAAATCTTGAATCTCTTCATTTTTTTTGTCCTGCTAGGTCCGAGTGTATCCTGCGCAGTTTCTAGGCTTTCGATGTCAAATATATTCAAAGGATCTGCTGGAATGAGGAGGTCCACTGACCAGTCCTTGGTGATCTCCTCCAATTCCTCCTCCGTTAGCTTATAGTAGGATTGGAGCTATTGCTTTTTTTCATCAGCGTGCATTGTGATGTAAATAAAATGTTGGTCTGCACTGAACTTCATCAAGGGTCTGAACCGGTGTAGAGTGTTTAGAGTGATGCGAGGTTCAGGCTCTATGGTTGTCTTCAATTGGTTGTAATAGGTATGAAAAATAGCATTGGACTGCCACTGTTTATTCATATCGCTTGAGTACCACAGTGTACTGAACTTCACGACCAATCGTTCGAAAGGCTCGTTGTCCAGGAAGGTCGCACCTTCTAGCATCTCCCAGGCAATAAAAGCGATCAGGATCAATAACCAGCTGAAATGAAATTCGTACCCTTGATCTCGGGCTTCTCTGCAATCGAGTTCTAATTGGTTCACCAGGTACTTCGCCCAGTTCATCTGAAGTCCTTCTGTGCACTTCCCTAGGAGGTCGACTACAAAACCAGTGACTTGGGTGGGTCAGTTTGTTCATACTAACTTTCCTGCAATCAATTGACAAGTGAGGCGCACTACAACACTATGGATAGAGGCTACCTTGTAGCCTTGCATGCCCTTCTCGACATCACCATAAGTGTCCTTGATCCATTGTGCTAGAGTGCGATCCATGGCTTTTCTGGGGTAAAAATCTTGTGGATCAAGTCTTGCATACTTAACCTCATGATCTAATTGATCAATGTTGGATCAATTGTTATACGACCATTTAGCCATAAGTAACCTCCATGGTAACAAGAAATCAGTAGTTTGACACATGCATTCACCTACCTGTGTCGTTTGAAGTGAGGAATATTCATGACATTGAGCAGGGTGGACTGCGCGAGGTTATGGGTCCACGACTGGGGCATTATCTTCGAATTCTTCCCCTTAGTTCAGGTCAGGTACTTATGTGGGGCGAGCATGTTGTAAACTTTGCGATCTCTGAGGTTGAATTCGCTAAACTTCAATGCTGCAATCTAATCTTGGTCTGCGTGAACTATGCGTATCCCTTTCGAGAGGTATGCAATGACCAAGGCATACTCAAAATATTTAAGTACTCTATCTCAATTTATTGTGCTGATCAAAGTTGGTAGATAGGTGGGTAAGATGGTCAAGATCAATTTAGCATTCACTAGATCATCCTTGTGCTTGGTTTTCTTTTCATTGGATGGCTGAGATGGTCCGGATCTGCGAGCAGTGGACAGAGAGGTTGGAAGTCCTCTCATGGATGATGCTTGTATACCTGTGGAAATCAACATGAGTCTTTCAGCCATGAGGTCGATCAAAAATTCTTCAACAATTTTCTCAGCAACGCTCAACTCGTCTAACATACACACTCGGGTTTAACAATTTCGAGTTCGGGGAATAACTTAGACACTGTAATAGGATAGACAACAACAGTGCAATGATCCATGTATAAAAGAAACTTAGTCTGCGAGCTCAAATTCTCAGTTGGCAAAAGTGTTTTCGGTGCATGGTGTGATGGGATAAATAGGAACTCGACAACGGGTTGCTTGCAACGGGCATGAAGCCTTCATTAACTCTGTTCTGTCCATTATAGCATGGTCCCAATGGTCATATGGCAAGATGGATGTCCATAAATGGATTTATATCCATTCATAGCATAGATCTAATGGTTATAATTTCCCCAACGACTATATTTCTTCGTTATGGCGAAGTTCCATGCATCGTTGTTCTGATATCCCGGTGAAGCTCCAATTTTGCAAATTTTCCTTCTGCGAGGTCCCCTCTAGAACCTTCTGCAACTTGTTGATCTTAGCTCGCTTCTTACTTAGCTTTCTAGCCTTCTTCCTAGTGAGATTTGTCTCGGTGTGCCTTTTTCCATTCTGATCCTTAGCTTCTTTTGGCATAGTTACTTCACACTGTTGAGATTATTTCCTAAGATTCAAGGGTAACCCTTGTTCTTCATCTAGAATAGGTACATCAATATTCAGTGGTTCTTCTAGTGTTCTTGCAAATTTGACATCCAGGTTTCTGGTGTTGGCTTTGATCTATTCTTTTGTTCTTCAATCAAGTGTGTGATCCTTCTAGTCATGAATTCTTTTAACTCTTTCTTTTGTTGTTCTAAAACTTCTTCTTCTTATTTCCTCCTGGCCTCATCTCTTTCAATCCAAGGTTTTACTAGTATCATGGTAAATGGGGAGTTGTTCTCATTGAATTTATCAATCTCAAAATCTTCCTCTGTCGAAGTTCCATTGGCATTCATAGGTAGCCAGGTGAGCTTTCCACATAGGTTTATCAACTTTCATTTGAATAGTCTTATTCCTCCTAGTGAAGGAATCATATCAGGCTTCCCTATAGCTTCCCAAGTTCTCTCTGTCATGATATTCACCTGCGTTTCCTCATCTAGAACACAGTCAATGTCGAAGTCTCCTATTCTTGATTCAAGGCATTCTTTTTTTGTGAAGATCTCAGATAAGTTGACATGTCGGTGGGCATTCAGTGTTTCTTTTATTTGCAGTAAGATAGTCTCTGATTCTTTCTGGAATTTTTTCATAATCTTAGTTTTTGGATCTGCCTTAGGGTTTTCTTTTCATGTTCATTCATTGAAGCTTAGCAATCATTCTAGGAAAATCCAATACTTCATGTTCCATAGCTTTATAGCAAAGACAACTAGGTCTTCACCCAGGGCATTCCTTAGCAATATGCCTGGGTTTTTTGCAACTGTAACAAAGGGTTAATCCTCTCTTTCGTTTAAATGATCCCCAACCTTTCCTATACAATGCACTATGATCATGGTATCTACCTACAAAAAAATATTTCTAGGATCATGCATACACTTATTAGTCCAAATATATTTTCTATGCATAGGTATAACATATATTTCACTATTCTTATCAGATCTACTCATATCAAATATTCTTTTGTCTATTAATACCCTAGTTTTCAAGCTAGGACAAAATCTATCAAACATACTTAAATTCATACTTTTGAAACAAAAACTTCCACTAATCTTACTTCTACAGAGCACAAAGCTTTCAGATATATAACTTTTTCACTATTCTTACCTTTATCAGAGCACAGAGCTTTCAGATCTGACCTCTTTTAATCAAGATTTCTCACTTTTACCTTTCTTAGGGAACAAAGCTTTCGAATCTTACCTCTTTTCTTCAGATCAAACTTCTTTTCCTTAGCACAGAACTCACCAAACTAGTAGAGTACTATGCACTAGAGAAATATATCTACACAGAGAGATTTCACAATTTCAGATCAGATCTTTGCACAAACCTCCTCTTCCTCAGTTCCCAACAATCACAGTTTCAAGTCCCGACAATAGAACCATTCGTTGGGACAGGGGCAGACCCAGGGTTCAATGCTACAACAGTGCACCAAAAAAACCCTAACTACCACCCCTTTCGACTACACCTGTGAAGAAGATGAAGTCTCACCCGAGGTAGAGGAAAGGGTGGTTGCAGGACTGAGGTGTCTGCAACCTTAGCTAGGACACAAATCAGTGATTATAAAATTTAATAGAGCACGTAGCACCATTAGTTCATCATTATTTAACCAATAGCTACTCCGCAGAGAAAATAGAGCATCGCAACATTCACCCTGATCTAATGTATATAAGCACTTAGCAAATGAATTAGATAAGATCTAGCACATTCAAGCACTAAGAAAGTTCACAGATGTCAGATCTAGCATCCAGATTTATCATAAGCATAAAGCATAAACAAATCTATCTATCTATAACAAAACACTTATCACATAATGCATAAACTTATCATATTATTGCATAGAGAAGAATAACACAGTATTTACGTGGTTCACCGCTACCCTGGAGCTAAGTCCACAAACTCTTCTTCTTTATTAGCTTCAATTAGTCATCTACATGCACAGATCCAAAAACCCTTACTCCGCATAAGACAGGATATCTTCGCAGATCGCTAGGTCCTCCTTCCTTGCGTTACAACACAAATCCCTCCACAGTATCTTACAATGACTTGCACTTGGCTCTGTAAGTCTCACACAGTATGCGCAAAGCCTTACACTTCTTGATCACACAGATCCCACTCCTAGCGCTTAGCCAACTTGCACAACACTTGCGCACTATTAAACTACTTCTTACATTGCCTATCCTTCTATTTATAAATACAAAATAGGCCCAAACATGGGTAAACCCATGGGACAACATCCCATTCCCGTTACATATTCCCAAATCCCAAAAAGGACCCAAAAAGGGGTCGAGATCCTACGATCTCTGCTTCATCTTGTTCTCCGTCTTCGACAGGCTGTCGAAGTCCCAAGGTCAACCTGACCAAGGATCTCTGAAAAATTGGCCAAGGGAAAACAAATCCCAAGCATGAGGGTTGAACATAACTAAACCAATATGAGAGAGTTGGCCCATAAAAATTTGTGGAGAAGAACCCCCTTTTTCCTCAACAAGAATGGCGCTCCCTCATAGTGAGAGACAGGGAGCCACCCTAACAATGGAACTACCCTAACATGGTAGAGGGCACACCATGCCACTCTCCTAGTATGGCTAGGGGGCACCACCCTTCATAAATGCTCAATAATAAGTTGAATTTTCCAAGGAAACGATGTGCTTTGACTACCAATGATGGGGATTTTCTCTCTAACATGATTTGGAGATTGTGAAAAATGTTTCTAAGGTGTCTATTGAGTTGCGACACTTACAAAAAAGTGCATGAATCATATTATGACACTTGTGACAGTTTAGGTGCGAAACTTACAACCCTTAGAATGTTGCGTTTGCGCCATATGCGACACTTGTAACACTTAAAACATGATCTTTGCAACATGTACAACACTTGTGACACTTTATATGCAAGTGTGGAATTTTGATGTGTAACAACTATTTTTCTGTTTTTATTCATTTTTTTTTTTTGTAGTTGTTATCTTGAATGCTCATGTTCATGGATGAGTGCTTGAATAAGACTAGGTGTTAAACTATGTTAACAATTGTCTAAGTAAGCAAGAGTTTCACTATATTAGGAGTGTGACTCGTCAGTAGACTGGAACAGAGTATGGGTATGCTCTAGGTGAATAGGCATAGTTTGGGTAAAGTATTCTTGGTGTGTCAAGCAACCAACTGAGAACCTTCGTTGTGTAGAATGCCCTCAAGAGGTGAATGATTGCAATATCTATTCGAGTGTCCTGTGGGGTTGTGACAGGTGGTATCATAGAAAACATGACTCTTCATCACCACTGCAACCATAATAGTGGTTAGGGAGGGGCACGCTTGTTTAGTGAAGTATTCTCGGTGCAGGCTTGGTGAGGATTTGACCAAGTGACCCATCATAGAGGCAACCTAAGCAAAAAACTTGTGGGTTGTGATGACAGTGAAAGGTAGAGTCACGAATAGAGTTGTGACTTGTGTGAAGATTTGGGAACACTCCTTGAGTACGACAAGAGATACATTTTTTGGTTGAACCCTACACTTGGGAAAGGATGACGAACACAAGATTTATGCAATACTTGTCAAAAACACAAACAAAGAGTTGAACACAGAGACAGTTGTGTGAAGACCTTACTGAACGATTCAACAAGGTGGGTTGTTCGGTCACATGTGTTTTGATCCTAGTATTATGGACATACATAGACCAAGGGAGATGTTTGTGAGGTTAAACGAAGCACTTGGATGTGCAAACGACCGCATAAATCATTACAGACATGAGATAGTGTAGAGGATTTGCAAAAAACTCTTGAGAAAAACAAGTGAAAAGAGTCAAGAAACAAAATGGATGGTGCAAGTGACGAAGCTTGGAAGGTCAAGAGAGACAATTCCACTCAACAATTCGAGAAGATCCAATAGGCTTTGGAGAAGATGGACGAATTGGATGCACAAATAAAGTCTAAGATCAAGGGACTTAAGGAATTGGTGGATAATTCTAATACTTTGGCGTCGACTACATTGGGAGCACTTAGGGAGGAGATTTACCAACATAAAGGAAGCACAACAACAAATGATCAGCCCAGGCCACTCGTGAGGAAATGTAGGATGATTGAGTGTTACCTCTTTTTGCAAAATCATTTTATGAGGAACTGTCCAATGCAAGGGAAATTGGCTGTGTCGGTTGAGGAGGAGGCTCGACCCACACCAATAGTGGAGGAGTCAAAACCCTTAGAAATGATGTTTCAAGAGTAGAAACCGATGGAAGAGATGAACTAATTCATGGAATCGTTGGTGGAATTCATGGAATATTTCAATACAAGAGGTCAAGGACAATTTTTTCAAATTGAAGTAGTTGACAGTCTTTGGCTTGTGAACACAACAGTATGTGGGTTGAAGATGGTAGCTTCGGTTGACATCAGCGAAATTTTTTTTTTTTTAGTGAATGAGTCGTGAAGTCTCTTCATCGCAAACATGAGAGCTACATTAGAATGTGCAAAGTTTTGAAGTAAAAAATGATGCCTCTAATAGGGATTGTTCATTCAACACTATTGAGAGTAGGGGAATTATTTGGCAATATGGATCTATTGGTAGCTCCATTGGAAGATCATGTATCTTGAGCTTGGACTTCCTCAAAATTCCCAAGGCAGGTCCACTCTTTCATTAAAACTGCTTAGTTTTCATAGATGAGGCCATAACACCAAGCACACCCTTGATGATGAAAACAAATATCGAGAGGATGCCTAGGATCTCTGTGACCAGGTTGATAGAAGGAGTCAGTGGGAGCAAAGATGAGCCTTGCAACATTACACAACAACCAGATGTCATTCACACTACAACATCTCTGAGTAGTTTGGGGCAAGAGGAGCAACAATGGATAGTTATGAAAACTTCGATAAGGACAACCATGGAGAACATCGGTCAATTGAGGAACATGCAGAACCATGAACATGAGTGTAAGAGAGAGTTGGATTCTTCACTTTCCGTGGAGCAGGAGGAACATCACCATGTGAATAGTCATCGACAATAAATTGTGAACATTGTGAAAGATCATGAAACAAGGTTGATAGAAGGAGTCAGTGGGAGCAAATATGAGCCTTGAGACGTTACACAACAACCAGATGTCATTAACACTACAACATCTCTGAGTAGTTTGGGGCAAGAGGAGAAGCAATGGACAGTTATGAAAACTTCGATAAGGACAACCATGGAGAACGTCGGTCAATTGAAGAACATGCAGAACCATGAACATGAGTGTAAGAGAGAGTTAGATTCTTCACTTTCCATGGAGCAGGAGGAACATCACCATGTGAACAGTCATCAACAATAAATTGTGGACATTGTGAAAGATCATGAAACAAACTTGCCCACCACAAAAAATCCAAGAGTTGAGCCGAGACAGTGTGTGGAAGCACTTGATCAACCAAATTTGGAGAGAGACGTGGAAGAGTTAGGAGACGAGGACCTACATCTAGCGACGATCGTGAAATGGTTTAGGAATTCCATGGGGATATACAACTTCCAAATGACTGCAGAATGACTTAAGGAGTTGGGATGCACACCGAAGGAAGTTCATTTCATCATGTGGTAGTTGCACAAATAATATATTTCAGGCACGATGTATGCCAATATCTTTGGTGGTGGCTATTGTCTACATTCTGCTTGTTAAAGGAAGAAGATAGAAAGGTGTTACTGGGAGAAAGTAGCACAAATGGTGATTCCTAGTGGAGGTGTCATTGAAATACTCAAGAAGGGAATTTGCAAAATGAAAGGATGAGTTGTGGAGGCAGCTTGTGAAGCTGAGGCAAGGGGCAGGACCTTGTCCAGAACTCAAGGATTTTTGTTAAGTGAGACGAACGGGTTGAGACTACAGTGGGAGACTCAACAAGACCAATAAGAGTTGGAGATGATGACAATGATGTAGATAGAAAAGAGTTTGTTGGATGTGGAGACGTACATTCTCTAGCGAAAAACATGATAGTTAACATAATTTAATAAGACTAAGTGTTAAATTGTGTTAACAACTATCTAAGTAAGCAAGAATTGCACTAGAATAGGAGTGTGACTCGCTAGTAGCCTAGAACACAGTATAGGTATGCTCTAGGTGAAGAGGTGTAGCTTGACACACATCTTATTTGGGTTGAGAAAATAGCGAGTTTAGCATGCTTGAAAATGATGAAGAATTGATATAAACTTTAAACTTGCTATTGGAATCTGAACGTATTGGTTGACAGTGGTGAAATCCAAATGCATTGAAAATATTACAAAATCTAGATTTGGTCTTATAGGGACTACATAATCCCGATTGGGTGTTAGCTAAATTTTAGTGTTAAACGATAGAATGTAAGCTAGGTTTTAGGCTAGTGGGATATGGAGGATTTGATTGATGCTACTCTGAAAATCTTTTGGTAAACTTATGCTATGACGATATCAGTCATTTGAAAATTGATTCCAGAGTAATTGATTTCATGCATTACCAGATAAGGACATTTAATATCTCGTGATTTAGTGAAAAAAACAAAGGCCGAACACTCAACTACAATGATAAAATTTTGTTACAATATAACAATATTTGAAAAGTTTCTTTAGTGGTATTCTCACACAGTCATCGAACTCCAAACGGAGAGCCAGATATTTTATAACACATCTACCAACTAATCAGAAGATTGAAGCGTTGGAAATCGATAGTGCCTTCAGAGTACATTGCAGAATCACAGTGTGGTTTTCTTCTCATCTCGCCCGCCAGCTGAATCACAGTGTGGTTTTCTTCTGGATTGTTGTTATTGGCATCCTTATTATCGATTTTATTGAGCAATTCTATGAGATCAACACCATGCACCAAACTTCCGGTATTTGTTCTCTTCGCATTGGGAAATCCAGTCTACCATTCCAATGTTCATCTATCGCTCGCTTATTCTAAGAAACCTGTGAGGAGGCAACCATCTCCTGAAAGAACAACTATGATAAAACACAATGGTGCATACAACAACAAGAATATTGTTTATATCAACTATCCTTCTTCCTTTGAAGTTCGGCGTTTGAGAGTTAATGGAAACAGTTGGGTTATTAAATCTTCCTAATACACATCACCTCACGGTCACCCAGTTGGGTTATTAAATCTTCCACATTATATAGATAACTGGCAGTGGAGGGCTCACAATAGATCCCGCATCATGCTCAGGCTTTCAAACTAACGCAGTCCAACGTGTTGTTTTTAAAACAACATTCGTAGGAGCCACGTAATGTTTAAACCCACCTCACAGTCAAAATCATACTGCCCGAGCACGCAAGTTTTTGCAAAAAATTAGAAAAACATTCCGGATTTCATTCAAACGGAGCACATTTCCATTCTTTTAGATCAAACCAGCACGCAAGTTGTTGGTGAAAATTAGAAAAAATCCTTCTCGTTTTCATTCAAACTGACCAC
Organism: Picea sitchensis; assembly: GCA_010110895.2. Lineage (NCBI taxonomy): Eukaryota > Viridiplantae > Streptophyta > Pinopsida > Pinales > Pinaceae > Picea > Picea sitchensis. The sequence goes on along the minus strand of SNQJ01S0021673.1, from coordinate 9,822 downwards.
ATTTCCATTCTTAGTAAAACCATCTCCATTTCATTCAAACTGACCACGTTTCTCATTCATCCTGATTACACCCTCCCACACAATGAGGTGCTGCCCTTGCCTTTTTTATGAAGCCCTGATGTCTTCGTCGCCATCCCATCCAATAAAAATCCAATCCGATGGTTATCAAAATATGCATTTCACCTGATGTCTTCGTCGCTGTAGTGTCTCCTTTATAAAGCGACCATCCTTATCCTCCATTGTTGTGCCATTTTCATATATTATGCCTCAGGAATTCCATGGCATCGATAACAGACATAGAATCCACGCTAACCTTGATCTCCTCTTCAATGAGAAAGCAAATATAAGTTCAGATTTTCATATCTAAGTATACTTGTATACATTCACCGTGTAATAATATTGGCCCAAAATTTTTATACGCAAAAACTTCAAAATTATTGTCTAAGTAGTTGTCATTAATAAGAAAAAATCCACGCTTCGTCTCTCACAAGATGCTGCCAGTAATATGATTTTTTTTCTTTGATTTCTTGGGCATGGACGTTCTATGTTGTATCGGGCACGAAACAATTCTTTGACGTGCATTATGGAGGATCAAGGAAGGAATCGAAGATTACACCGACCACTCGGGTTGAAGAAAAGTCACTTAAAAAAATATCTACGCTACAGATGTACAAAGGATCAACTCCCAATCTCTCACATATTCCTAGGCATTTTCCTTGAGGGAATTACACCAGAGAAACCTACTCTGATACCAACTTAGAAATCTAGTATGCAAAAAACAACTATATACTTTTATTATTCATCCAAACATATGTTTATACCATAGGTTAAAGGTTCTACTAATTGATGATTTTTTTCGAGGATATTTGCTCGAAATCCGACGATAAATTGTTGGATTCGTAGATTTGAGTGATCATTTCTATATAATCCGAGTGCAGTGGGAGTTTTTCAGCATGATGAATCCATTTCTGCATTCAGAAATGGATTTTGAACAATAAAAAATAGTGATCCATATAATTAATATCCCCTGATTCAGGCAAAAAAAATTGTTCCCTAGAACAACTAGCCAACATATATTTATACATGAAGTTTTCCCTCAATAACATAACAAACTCATGAGGAAATATCTCAACAACACACACATAAATAGGATCTGATTGTTGGAGAAGATCTTCCCACAACCAACTAGATATAAAAAAATCAAACCAATCTCTAAAGTAAATATTAATTCTAACAAGATTAGCTAAAGCTATCCCAACGTGCACTATTTTTGGCACACATTTGTTAAAGAATTACTACCAAATTGTAATTGCTACAAACAAAATTAGATTGTATGGTTAACTTCAAAATATAATATTCAAAGGACTACACAACGACGATAGTTGATGACATTTACAATTCAATAATCCCATTGCTGACCATTTGCACGTTTCCCACTAGGAGTATTCTAAATGTTCTATTTTGATTTTTCAAAAATTATTATTTGAATTTGAAAATGGAATTGTGTGGAAATGTATCCTTTTAAATATAAACCGTTGATCTCAAATTGTGTGGAATTTGAGCCTTTGATCCATGCTACATCAGCCATCGACGACTGATGTTCTTCCTTGGGCACACATCACACTTTCGTCGATCTTTTGACGTGACCATCGACCATCAAACCATTCCCCTAACAACTGATTTGTACACAACTCTAAATCAGTCAATTTGACCATCGATTGTCGACGATATTTGTTGGAGAATAGTACTCCTCACTTATTCGGTTGATTCTCAAACATTGACACATCGACGATCGACGATCCCCGATGATTGTCGAAAACACTTCCCCAAATTGGTCGAACTGACCATCGGCCATTGACCACTTCTGTTGGCTAGGGTGGCATGACACGTGGGTGATGACGTGGCATGACATGTCATCCTCAGGTGTCAACTTAGGTGACATGGCATGAAATGTGGATGTTGATGTGGCATGACATGTGGATGATGATGTCATCATCCACTTTCCTCCATCGACCATTGACTGATTCTTTTGGACCACCCTAACACTTTGTTTAATTTGGTTGATGTCCAACCATCAACACATTGGTCATCAATGACTTCTCTTGTTTGATTCGAAACACTTCGCTGAATTCGACTGATGCTCGACCACCAACCCATTGGCCAGCAACGAATTTTGTTGGCGATTGAAAATACTTTGTTTGATTCAGTCAATGCCTCGATTGTCAACCATCGACGGTTAGAGATATCCTTTGGCCAAACCAAAATATTCACCATTTTGACCAACCCGACCATCGGCCATCGGTGATTTCTCTTGGTGAATTTCCGTACTTAGAAATTTTCGACCAAAAACCCCAACGAATCTAGGTCGTCGATCTAATCCATTTTGAAACAACCCAAAATGAATCATGGCCAACAATTTGATTAACCTTTCAAACTAGTGTAAATGAATACAAAAGGTCGATGTGTTCCATTTCCCAAACTCCCAAAATTAATCACGTCCATCTATTTACTCAACCTTTCAAATGGATGATACTTTAAGGATATTTTAAATTTTTTCATGATGAATCTCAGTCGTCGATCTCAAGATCAAAAGCGATCTGAATCGTTGATTCACCAAACTTCCTACAACTCTACAAGTGGCCATTAAAACTTGAATTTCGACCATTCCAAGTCAAATTTGGCTTTGCAACTTTACCTCTCTACTCCATTAACCCTCTTAAACAGTCTGAAGTCCTTAAAACTCATATTTTCCCCACAGATTTGGGGTTTTCTCTCTAAATTATTTGTTTTTCCCCAAATCTATCACAGGAAAAATATACAACAACAAATTACTCAATTCGCACACGTTCTTGTCCCATTCAAAGCCGATTTTTGAACCCAAAGGATCTGATACCATAATGTAATATGCCCCATCCCAGCCGAGGGACATTACGATCCATAATACTCATAAAAATGGAATTTTATAGCTAAATAAATTAATTATTTTAGATTTAATTGATTTCTTGTAACTTTCAACTACGAATTAAAAATGTATTTAACTATTGTTCATTGTCATTGCATTGATGTATCCACAACATACAAAAATAGACATGAATGCAGCAAATAAACTTCATTACAACAACATATAAATTATGTTCTCATACTCATAGTTCATGCACAACAATTAAAATTCATAATACAACAGAAACAAGATAAAACACTTATCTTTTCATAATAGTTGTGCAACCATCTTTTTGGAACATAAATTCCACCCAACTGTAGACCGATTGTTCCAAATTTCAACAACCAAACACCCTCGAGCTAAGGCTAGTAATCCACAAAAGAGGGTGGTATCTCACTGCCCACTCACAACTCATAAAACTTACAACCCACTGATATCTTCCTACAACTATCTTGATTTTCAACAAGCTCTCTTTCTCTTGACCTGCCCAACCCAATGAATGTACCCCTTCACTGATCTAAGTCCCTCGAGTGTCTCATTCGTTTATCAGGGTCTCTTTGGCACATGTAATATAGGAATCTCTTGTTAATGTTTATGCCATTATTATAGTTCTTTCCATTTCATAAGATAAGAGCATAATAAGAACAAGATCACTGAGAAATACACATCCACAATAGACACAACATTTATCCTGGGAAACCCTCTAGGGGAAGAAAAACCAACAAAACTTCCTAATAGACAATAAACATTTATCCTGTGAAACCCTAGGGGAAGAAAACCAACAAACTTCCTTATCATAAATAGCTTTATCAAATGTTCAAGAGATAACTCAACCAATACGTAAAATCCTCCTCCAAGAGATGTTTCAATCTCTTCTTCTCACCAACTTGTAATTGTACTGCCTCATAAGAACATGAGCAAGTATGTTAGAAGTGAGGCGCCATTCTTATTTATATCAACTCTGCACGGAGTCGCCCATCCTGCGTATCGACCTTCCAATAATCGGGTGTGGGTAAATCCACCTTTATTAATTCTGGCCCTTCCACTATAACTGCTGGGTCGACTTGCGTCTCGCGACTTCTATGTAATTGTCCCATGACCAACTGCAAAGGATTGATTCCTTATACACCATCGACTTGATTAATCCTCAATGGGATTAATCTAATAAAAATAATATTAATAATGACATTATTAACCCTCAATGATTTAATCCAATAATAATAATAATATGATTAATCCACAATGGGGATTTAATCCAATAAAATAATAAGAATGTCTTTCAAGTAGCTACATTATTTTAACACTCTCCCTTAACAAGAAGGTATTCTTCATCAAAGACGCGTAGAGAGGTCTTCATCATCAGTGGCATCATGAGGATAGTATCGCCAATATCATCTGAACAATTGTCTTGCACATTTACGGTGTCATCGGAAGTTTCTTCATCAGCAACATCATCATCCTCAAAAGAATGCGTTATCATCATTTGCATCAACATGTATCAATAAAATGATACCTAATCACAAAGACAAGGTCGCCACATCACGCGACTACACTAGCTCGCTGTCACAAGCAGAGTTAAGCCGGGTAGCTCGCTGTCGGGCCACATCTTTTCGTCTAACAACTAGGTTAGAAACCAGTAATGTCATCATCTCGCTTTACGCCTAACAACTAGGTCAAAACCAAGTAATATCATCATCTCACCTTACATCTAAAAACTAGGTCAAAAGCATGACTCATCTTTATTTATGCCCAACAACTAGGTCAAGCAAGGAACATCAACATCTCTTTAATAACAACGAGGTCGGCTGGTGAATCATCGACATTATGTTTGTTACGCCTAACAATAGGTCGGGCATAACTCATCTTGCTTTACGCCTAACAACTAGGTCGTAAGCAAGGAACACACGGCCACAAAGTGTTTTCACGCCTAACAACTATAGTCGGCATGACTCATCTTTTCACGCTTCTAACAACCAGGGTCGAAGAAAGGATCACACAGTCATTACATACTTGTACGTAGCCTAACAATGAGGTCGGTATGACTCATCTTGCTTTACGCTTCCAATGCTGAGGTCGAAGTAAGATCAATACTTACAGCCATGCTTTACGCCGCCTAACAACTAGGTCATAAGCATGACCATCTTGCTTTACGCCTAACAACAGGTCAAAAGCAAGGAATCACATCTTACCCTTCGTGGAGGTTCTTTCTGACTATACCAAGATTATCTCGATAGTGTTCAAACTTACACGAGATAGAGGCTTAGTCATCACATCAACAACATGTTCATCCGCAACATGGTACAAACAGGAGCCTTAAAGCTCCAGTACAATAACACAAATGAACATGTTGCTGATGAAATGATAGCAGATCTCTATGTGCTTCGACCCATCGTGGAACACGCCGTGATTCTCTCTCACATTTTAATACGCCTTTGATTATCACATAGAATCACGGCTGCTCTCATCTCCACCAAATAGGTTCACAACTTTTCGGCCATATAGCTTCGCAAATGTAACATGTGGCATGTACTCTCTTCCGGCCGAGAAATATTGATGTTTCACTTCCACGAGATCATATTGATCCTGCAACCAAACAACATCCGGCGGATTTTTCGCCAGCAACGCCTCTCGCCTAACTGCATCAGTATATCCAATCGAGTGAAGTCATGATCTCCATCATAGTTGAGACCATAATCCAAAAATTTTAAGTTCTGCCTACATGTTTGCATCCACTTTCAATGAACACGCCTGGCTCCACCCGAACCGACTTCGTGGTGTTCACCGCAAAACAGCGTTTGGTCCGCGTTCATCGTGCATCAACACCCAATTCGCCTCAGACAGAAAATTCATCGTTTGATCTAAATATTGACTAGCGTTTCAGCCTTCCATGGGTGTATTCATGGACTTCAAGATTCGAAAGCATGTCAATCTTATCGTGATTTTGACCACGTACTTCCTTGGTTAAGGAAGATTCTTTTCGACTGCCATACCTCAAGACCTAAGAAATAATGCATAAATGTATGTGTATTTCATAATTTCAAATTTGCAAGAAGTCTCACATTCGCTGATGAGCTTTTCCGCTATAATAAGTCATCCACATATATTAATAGTATTACCGGTTCATTATCCATGATCTCGAGGTAGATACTAGAATCTTCTTTACTCTGGTAAAGCCCAAGCTCGCTACAAAACCGGGTTTATACGGCCATACCAAGCTCGGGAGCTTGCCTCAATCCGTAAAAGGATTTCTTCAATCTATGCATACGAATTCTCGCCTTCAACCTCAAATCCTTGCCTTTTTATATACACTTCCTCGATAATACCTTATTCGTGAAAGTCGTTTCACGCTCCATCCGGGTGTACCATTTCATCTTGTCAGCAAGAGATATAATGGTTCTCATCGGCGTATTCGGCCGTGGAGCCGTAATGTCTCTTCATAGTCAATGCCTTCCTTCCCAGAAGGAAGGCATTGAATATGAAGAGACAAATCTTGCTTTATATTTCAATACTTCCATCAACAACATGTTTTTATTTTGAAGAGCCACCAGAAGATAAATTCCCCCATCTTTATTCTTCGATCTGGGTACTATTTCCCTTACTTCGCTCTTCATTATGGATCAATATTCCTCTATCATGGCATATGCCCATTCCTTCTTTCCGGATGACCTCTTCAAAACATGTGGATTCTTCATCAAGTAGATTGCACATCAAATCCATGTAATTGAGAATGGCTTTGGTTTCTTCATCGCCTGGTTCCTTCTGAATTCATACTTTCTCCATCTTGAATAAGTTCTCTTGCCTGGGCAAGATTTCTTTATGGGAGAAGGTCATCTAAGGAGGTTCTGGAGTTTCATATCATGATCTTCAAGAGAAGTTCTCTAAAATCAAGGAAGTATGACTTCTTACAGTTCTACTGGAACTTCACGTATTTTGTTGTCCTGATTTATGTGTTCTCTTTCAAATACTTTCAAGCTGGAATTTTCGATGAGCAGGCTTATCAAAGGTCACGTCTGTCCTTAACCTGTCCCAACTTTTCTTGGCTTCTTCTCGAACATCTCTTCCTGTCTTTGAGCCCAAGTGCTATGGGATAATTGGTTATGCATATAAACAACTCATTGTCAAGCTTCACCATAAGCACATAGGAAGATCTTGATCTTCACAGCCTTTCCAAAGATGATTGCTCTTCTGTTCAGCTATATCGTTCTTTTGGGGATCTTGATCCCAAATATCTTCAGATATTCATGAACTCTTCTAGGTTTATTTTCTCCGAATTCTAGTATCTTATCTTTCCTTACGTATGGGTTCTCTTGACAAGGCTTTGAATCTTTGATCTTGTTGGAACACTTCAAATATATCCGTGTCTTATACGAGAATATCATTATAATGAACGATACATAGTATGTTAGATAATCCAAAATACAATTATCATAGTTTATAAAGTTAGAATAAAAAGATTATTAATTTAGAATATTAAATTAATAATCTAGAATATTTGTTAAATAAATGTAGAACTTTAGAGATACATTATTGTTGTAAAAG
>SNQJ01S0021672.1:29718-89067 GCA_010110895.2 Picea sitchensis | reverse complement strand
AGGGATTGGGCCTAAATTTTCTTCTTCTTCTAGCTGGAGCAAGATGGGCTTGTGGTCCGAGGTGAGCTTGGGGAGGATGGCAGTGGAAATCAACTTCCTTTCCAACAGCAGAGTGCTTTGGACCAGAAACCTATCCAATCTGGAAGAAATGTGTTCCTCCCCTATCCTGTTGTTGGTCCAGGTGTACAGCCCTTTGCTTGGTTTAAAATCCATTAGGTCCCACTGTTGAATGATGTCTTCTACTACAAAAATCATTTGGTCCTTGCTGGGCCTTCCTCCCCTTTTTTCTTTTCCATTCATGACTAGGTTAAGGTCTCCAGCAATGATTATATTGCTTGGGGAGTTTTTCTCTAGAAATTCATTTAAAGTTTTCCAGCAGTCTTTCTTTTCAGAGTGCAAAGTTGGGACATATAAATTGAAAAGTGCAATAGTTAACTTACTTGCTATGTGCTTGAGCTCTGTAAATCTCCAGTGTTGCGTGTTATAGGAGTTGACGAGACTGAACTGCTCTGCCTTCCACAATGTTTCTATGCCTCCGGAAGTACCTCTTGCGCTGATTTCCTTCCCTGCATTTTTCTGCCATTTGTGTTTGCTGATCTCTAGAAGGGCTTCCCCTTCGATTTTCGTCTCTTGGAGCATGAGGATATCTATTGGTTCCACTTTCATCATATCCTTGACCGCTTCGATTTTTGCTGGGTTCCCCAGTCCTCTACAGTTCCAAGAGACGATTTTCATTACTTGTTGTTAGGGGTGATTGGGCCTCCTCCTTTTAGAGACCTTATTCTTATGTTTCTGCCGATTGACATTTCTATGGTGGGCTGGCTTCCTTGGGTCTTTTGTCTTTCTGCCTCTTCCTCCCTTACTTCTTTACGAGACTTCCTCCCTGCTCTTTTGGCTGGCCTTTCTAGAATCTCGTCCTCCGAGGAGCTTGATGGATCTATTACTTTCTTTCTGGCTATGTCAGCATATGTTGGAGAGGGGACTACTTCCAAGGTTCCTTCCACTTGCCCAGGTGCCCCTGTGTCTTTCCCATTTGGAGGGGGGCTTGAATGTGTCCTGTTGTCCGTAATTTCTGGTTCTTCTGTGTCATTGATGACTTTTTTTGCTTGAGGTTCTGCATGCGGTGGGGGATTGGAGCTCCCATCGATTTTCTCTGGCTCTATTTTCCCGGAGTTGTCGTTCTTGGTTTCTCCTTTGGATCTGGATTTTGTTGTCCCTGTTTTCTGTACTGTGGTCCATTGATTTGCTTTCACATTTTCACTTTCTTCTGAATTCTTTTTCTTGCAGTGCCTTGCAAAATGGCCGTAGCCGTGGCAGTGCCGGCATTTGAAGGGGATATGCTCATAGTCTAGCTCCTGAATGTGCGTCCAGTCTGCGGTCGTGAGCTTTATTGCCTCCGGTAATCCCACTTCCAGATCAACCTCCATGCAGATCCGTGAGCATGAGTACTGATCTTTTCTCACTGCTTGATCTATATACCTTCCGAGCGTGTTTCCGATTGCATGCAAAGATTTTTGGTTCCAGCAATGTAAGGGGAGGTGAGGTAGATGAACCCACACTGGGACGGTCGAGGGCACATCCTAGGCTGGGTTGAAGTCCGGGGTCCATTTGTTCAGGTATAACTTCTGTGGCCCCATGAAGTACGACCCATTTCTGAAGATGAGGTTTTTATCTTCAGGGTTGTTGAAGACGAAAACAAAATATCCTTTCCCTACGAAGTGGCTCTTTATTCCTTCTGATGTGAGTGGGTTCCAGTTCCTCTGCACCCAGGCATCTACGGATTTGGGAGAGGGCCAGAGACCGATGAATTGCCCGATAAGTCCTCTGTCTGCTAAGTTGGTTGTCGTTCTGCAAGTTTCTTCCAATGGCAGTTCGACACTGGGAATGCTGTCCAATTTCTTCACGAATTTTTATTGCACTGCTGACGACGGTCTCTTGGAGGCTGCAGCGACCAGCTTCCTGAATGCTTCTAGTTCTGGCAATGGGGGAGGGGTAGGGATGGCGCCCCCACCAGCGTCCATGGCTAGGGAGGCCCTAATCGTTGCAGAGAACCTGAGCTGGGTCGCGTCCTCACGCCCCTGCGTGTTAGGGCACGATTTTTTTTTCAATAATCTTTATTAATAATCTTTATTTTAACTATGATGGACGTGAGTAAATTTTGCTAATATGATTTAAATGTATGAAGTGTGTGGTTCCTGGTCATTTCTCAAGAACTTTCTCTAAATAGAAAGAAAAACTTTTCCTTTTGTTTTTCTTCCAATCTTTATTTTTATTTGATTACCACGTTGGACTTCTGCAAAGTCCCATATTCTAAAAATTTAGAGTCCTAAGAAAATCTTAAAGAGGAGTACCACCTCTATAAAAACAAAGGGGGATTTACATCCTCGTGAGGTTTCTGTTTCAGTCCTAATGGGTTCAAGAGTCAACATTTTTGGCGACCATACTAGGGAATGAACCGAAATTTGGAATCTGGTTTGGAATGTTTTTGAGAAATATATGGATTTTCCCCAGGATGACCAGCCCCACCTGGAAATTGGATTAAACAATCAAAAAACAATTTTACATTAGCCATACAATCTAGTAATAATGACGACAATAGAGACCCGAGAAAAAATAGAAAGGTCTTGGCATATCTTAGTCCATGAAGAAGATAGAGAAATCCATCAAAGACAGAGGAGAGATGAGTGACAAGACCGAAGAAACCAAAGGCTAGTTAGAACAACACAAGGACAAGGTCGGGATTGAAGTTGGACGAATACAAGGGACCCATTTGTTACACATTATTTTCTTCATCCCTATGATCGTTAATGATGTAAACCTATATGTTGCCTTCAGAGGGATTAGTGGCGTGAGTTGCTAAAAGAGAGAAGGGAGAAGAACTTTTCCTGAGAGAAGAAGTTGCATTTTCCTATGTAAAAACCTTATAAAAAAGGATGTTCGCAGGTTGCTATATAGGCAGGGTACGAGAATGACCCATTCTCGCAGGTTGCACTATAGCTAGGGTGTGAGGTGTTCACAGGTTTCTCTATAGCTAGGGTGCGAGAATTCCAGCACGTGGGAAAAAAGAGCATTTTCTCGAATCTTCTAGAAGGAGAAACTTCTATGGTGAGGTGGAATCTGAATGGTTTGGATCTTACTCGCTTTCATGATTTAGTGGGATCATCCTAACCTCCTCACCTTATCCTCTTCAACTTATAAAAGGAGCGGAGTTCTCATGGAGAAAGTTAGCTTGAGCTTGGGTTAGCTTTGTTGATTCTTGAGCTTGTTAGCTTTGGCTTAGTTAGAGTGGCTTTGAGATTTGCTTTGTCAAGATAGATTGTGAGTAGCTATCAGATATATGGTTTCAGAATCCTTGGAGCAAGAAGTCTATGGGGAGCAAAGGACAGTTGGAAGGGACCTTACGACATCAAGGCCATGGTTGTAATCTCTCTTTCACATTTAATATGATACAGTAATATGATTCTTTCCAATAAAGCAAATGTCACTTTATTGTATAACTCCTTGATCATATACATAGATTAACTATTGAATATATTGAGTTGTCTTCACTTCGATTGGTTTGTATTGTTGTGGTCTTGACAACACAAGAGCATTGGAGCGAATCTGGAACAACAAAGACCAAAGGAAGCGATCATAAGGTATGTTTATGATTCTTGCCTCCTAGTTCATTCAATAGTCAAAATCTAGGGAAAGAATATTATTCTGTCGTGCTTTGTTCTAGATCCAGGTGGATCTAGGGAGATCGGTTTGTGTCCGCACTTACGGATTTATCCAATAACACCATTACTAGAAGTAAAAGAAAGAAACTATGTATTCTGAGAATTGGAAATCATATTCCCAGAACCTCTCCAGATATGGCAGAAAGAAATGAACAATCGTGAGAAGAACCACATGAGGAGAGATAAGGAGGTGGAAGAAATGCTGGAAGAAATGAAGAGAACGTAAGGTTTGGAAATCGAAGAAGAATAAGAGATTCCCCTTTGAATCTTCTAGGTGAGAAACATGACCTCCCTATTTGCGCTAAGGGTACCCTGAAGGAATTTTCTGTAGATGGAACAATTGACGCAAAGAGGCACCTTCACTTATTTCTTGATGTTTGTGATTTTCATTGTGTTGAGTATGACAATGTCATGGTAAGGTTATTTCTGCAAACCTTATCAAGGAGAGTGTATGAATGGTATATGAAATTTCCCAACAGATCAATTTTCTCATTTAATGGCCTCAAAGCCATGTTCTTGACTATGTTTGCCCCTCCAATTTCTTATCATACCCTTCTCACTGATTTCACCCAAATTGGTTTGAGGAAAAATGAAAGAATACAATATTTTAATCTATGGTTCAATAAAACATTAAGTAAGATTCCTGAAGATAAAAGACCAAATGACCCATTCATACTCGACTACTATAAGAATGCAATTCCCCCGAATTTAAAATATGCTATTAGAACATCCTAGATATATACCTTGGAAGAAGCAATGACTAAAGCCACTGAGATGGAAGAAATTATCATTGAAATGATTGTTGACCTCGACATTATACTGGGAAAAGTACAAAGAAATATGGGAGGATTAAGTATTGATAGTCAATGAGCTTCTAGTTCAAGAAAGAACGAAGAATTCAAGCCATGACCAACCCAAAATCAAAAAATTAGAGGAGGATTTTTCAAGGGAACCATACCATAAGTGAAGGTATACCTTGTTGCGACACAAGAAACCAAACAAAGAATTGAAATTGCACAAATTAATAGAACTATCAAGCAAATGCAAAATGAAATAACCATACTAAGAAGGGGGGATAATTATGTGGAAAATCCAAGAATGTCGGCCCCAGAGAAAAGAAGGAACCCTCCCCAAGAAAATGGAGTGAGGTTTGAAAACATGGATAATCTGCAAAGACCAAGAGTTCCTAGGAAGCCTACTCCCAATGCAGTCGTTTTGGATGATGTATATGATGAGAAAATGGTTGAGCAAGAGAAATACTATTCACCTTATGAAAGTTCCAAAACTGTACAGATGGATAGAGGTGAGACGTCCATGTAAATAGATCTAAGAATAAAAATGATTATGAAAAGGAAAACCATAAAGATAAAGAAAAAATGAATGAGAAAAGGGAAAATGAGAAAATGACAGATAACGTTGGAAGTAAGAAACACCCGATGCCAATCTCCACTGAGATGACATACATTGTTGTAGAGGACTTAAGTAAATTAAGGATAATTGTTCCTTTTACTGAAGTGGTGAAGATTTCCCAACAAAGGGAAAACATTATGATATTATTGGATGATCTGTCTGAAAAAGTAGAGGTTATTGTCACAATTTTGAAACAAATCCAGAACAAATCAACTGCCAAGTTGAGAGGTAAAATTCCTCCCTTTTATATCTCAATTGAGAATTATGATGTTGTACTTTATAATTGTTTAGTTGATATGGGAACGACCAATAATATTATGCCACTAGCAGTCATGGAGGCATTGGGCATGAGATTTACTAAATATTACGAAACTGGTGAAATTATATATGCAATCAATTCTAGACAAGTGCCAGCTTATGGAGAAATAAAGGACTTTTATGCTTGGATCACCTAGGCTCCCCATATTATCACAGTTTTCAATATCAATGTGGTAGACCTTCCTACCACATATGGAGTTGTGTTGGGAAGAGATTGGTCATGTATGATCGGGGGATATATAATGAACAATGGAAGTTACACGATGTTGCCAGGCAAAGAAGGAGAAATGATTAAGGTACCCCATGAACCTAGGAAACCCTTCTCTTTCAAAAATAAGGATAATGAATTAATGGAAGACTATATAGATGTTTGGATTGAAAATTATGCTATCCTATATATGGAACACATTGAAATCCTGGAGAAAATTCAAGACATGGAGGATCAAGAGCATATGTTTGAAGGTTGTTGGAGGATGTCATTCGATGGAGCTTGTTCAAGCTCTAGAAGTGGAGTTGGAATTGTCCTTGTAAGTCTAGATAAGATTATTCACCCACATCCTATCATACTTGAATTTTCATGTACTAAAAATGAAGCGGAATATGAAGCTTTGATTCAAGGGATGATTCCTGCATAAGAAATGAAGATAGAACATCTAATTGTGACTGGCGACTATGAGTTGGTGATTAATCAAGTCACCTAGAGGTATAAAATAAAGAAGGAAAGAGTCAAGTTATATTTCAAAAGAGTTAACAAATTGATGGAATCTTTCATCTTTTTAAACATTTCTTTCATTCCAAGGGACAAGAATCAAAAGGAAGATTCATTGGCTTTGGTGGCCTCATTGTCAAATACAGATTATATGAAATGAAAAATGTCTTTTCATGTATAAAGAGTATTCTGACCTTCTGTATCTGATAACCTGGAATATTTGAAATTTTTTGAGAATGATGAACAGTTGGAATTTTTTTTGATGAACAATGATGATGACGAAGATAATTACATATCTACTGTCCCGAAAGATTGTATTCAATTTGAGTCTTTTTTTACAAAAAATGATCATTCTAAGAATCTCTTGGAAGCAATTTCACTTCGAAAGGTTCAAGAAACAAGAAAGATCAATATTGGAACTGACAGTTCCCCACAATATGTCAACTTGGGACTTGATTGCATCATCAAAGAGGTTGATCAGTATGTTGCATTGTTTTAAGAATATCTTGATGTGTTCGCATGAACCTATTGTTGTAGGAAAATCTCCCTGTGGACAGGTGGATTACCTCAAAGAGCTTGACCTTAACTCTAAGACATAAAATTCTTAACGTGGACACTGACTTCCTTTCAAATCTATCCAAACTAACACATGAGAAGGAAGGAGAACAAAAGTACCTTTTGATCGACATTTGTCCCTGCACGCTCCGAGTTGCGCTCCGATCCTTTGCTCCTCGTTGAGTTATGTAGACAAACAAGATACGACCACTTCCTACTCTATTGATATTAGCTTGAAAACAAATCTATCTATCAATGATAAGTTCATGTAACATCAGACACAAACTAGAAAGAAACAGGCCAAGCGTGTCATATTAATGAGAATAATGACAGCAGTACTTACAATCATAGATGCGAATGCGACAGCTTCGTCAAGTCCCCTTTGTCTAACCCTTGCTCGAAGGATCCACAACCTGGATGACAGCAGCTTCACTGATCACTCTCCTTTGGCTGACTGTGTGTTTCCTATGAGATCATAGGTTTCATGCTAGAAATTCTTTTCCTTTTTCACCATAATAGAGCTTGCTTATATAGGTTAAGAGGAGCTTAACCTCTTGAGTTATCTTTAGAACAAGTTGAGGAGCTTCCTCCTTGGATCAGGGATCTCTTGATGGAACCAAGAATTCGAATGCAACTGCCTTCTAAACTTGAAATATCCTCCCCTTATTCTCCTCAACGGGCCAACTACTACCTCAGATTAGGCAACGCTCCCTCAAAAGGGGCATCAGAGCACTGTAGAGCTCCCTAGGAAGCTTAAGGGAAGCGCCAGCGCTCCAAAGGTGGATAACGCTCCCTCATAAGGGAAGGAGAGCATTATAACGCTCCCTGAGGCCTTATAGAGGAGCGCCAGTGCTCCTAAGACTGATATAGTGGAGCGCTCACCCTCAGAACCTTTGTTTCAGAGCTCTTCTCAGGTGTCAAGAGTTACTTGACTTCATTTAATCAATTCATCTTCTCCAAATCAAGTGCATGAGATGTTTTAAGTGCCTCCTTAGTGTCGTCAGCATGGCAGTATGCTTGAACAATGTTTCCGACACTTGTGAACAACTTGTGACACTTGCGAAAGTTGTAAGGAAGATGCGACACTTACGACAATTGAGAGGGACATGCGACACTTATCCAGTTGAGTAATTTTGACGTGTAACACCTATGATGATTTGAAATCTTATGATGAAACGATATTTCAACATATCATTCCTTTGAGAGAAAAATAAAAGTCGGTCAAGAAACAAATAAGGATGATGAATCCCAAATTGAAACCTCTGGTAAAGGTTGAATTGAAGAAATTAATATATCCCATTAGACACTCCTATTGGCTTTCAAACCCTATGATAGTAAGAATGAAGACTGGGGAAATCCAAATGTGTGTGGATTTCATAGATCTTAACAAAGAAAGTGTAAAATATAACTATCATTTACCTAAAGTGGATTTTCTTATCCAACAAGTCACGATATCAACTTGTATCTCCATGTTGGATGGTTTTTATGGATATAATCTAGTCTTGGCTGTTGAGGAAGACAGAGAAAAGACAACATTCATAACACCTTGGGAGACATATGCATATGCTAGGATGCCTTTTGGTTTGAGGAATGCAGGAGCCACATTTCAAAGGGCCATGGATCATGCTTACAATGGGTTCATAGAGAAATTCATGGTAGACTATCATGATGAATTGAAAATGCATTAAAAAAAAATGGGTGATCACATTCACCACTTAAGGAAAGTTTTTGACAGATGCATATTATATGTTGTTTCACTAAATCAAAAGAAATGTTTATTTGTTGTAAATCAAGGAAAACTATTAGGTCATATTGTGTGCAAGGAAGGGATTTATATAGATCCAGAAAGACTCAAAGGCATAAATGAACTCAATGCCCCATCATCTGAGAAAGGATTTCAATCGTTCTTTGGTAAGATCAACTTCGTACGAAGATTTGTCCCTGATTATGCAAGTATTGTGAATCCAATCAATCTATTTTTGAAAAAGGAAAAAAGGTTTGAATGGACAACAGATACACAAAATGCTTTCAATAATATCAAAAGAGAGATCACCATAGATCTAGTCCTAATTATCCCATATTTTCAAAGGTATTTCATCATTTATTCGTTTTCTACAGAAACGATTGTTGCATCTGTTCTTACTCAGTGGAATACCAAGGGTGAATAAATCCCAATCATTTTCATGAGAAAAACCCTTCATGATTTTGAATTTAGGTATCCATAACTAGAAAAACAAGCCCTGGTTCTTGTGAAAGCAATGGCACACTTTCAGACGTACATACTAAATTCTCATTAATTGCTTATGTCCCATCCTCACCAGTGAATATGCTTTTGAATCAACAATTGAGAGAAGGAAAATGGGCTAACTGACTGGAAAAAATCCAAGAATATGATATTGAGATTAAACCTTTGAAGGTTGTCAAAGGACATGGTTTATGTAAGCTCATCACAAATAGCGATTCTATGGATGGAATGATTTCAATTTCAATAGGAGAACCATTGGTCGATTCATAATGGTATGGAGAAATTGTATTCTATTTGAGGTCTGGGCAGTTTCCAATTACCATGATCCCTAAAGAGCAAAGAACGTTGAAAAGAAAGTCAAATAAATGTGTGTTGATTTCTCATATATTGTTCAGAAGGAACTATGATGGTGTATTACTGAGATGCTTAGACAAGAGGATTTGTAATTATATCCAAGAATAAAAATGATTCTGAAAAGGAAAACCAAAAAGATAAAGAAAAAACGAATGAGAAAAGGGAAAATGAGAAAATGACAGATAACGTTGGAAGTAAGAAGAAACACTTGATGCCAAGCTCCGCTCAGATGACATACAATGTTGTAGAGGACTTAAGTAAATTAAGGATAAATATTCCTTTTACTGAAGTGGTGAAGATTCCCCAACAAAGGGAAAACATTATGAGATTATTGGATGATTCGTCTGAAAAAGAAGAGGTTGTTCTCACAAGTCCGAAACAAATCCATAAAAATCAACTACCAACTTGAGAGGTAAAATTCCTCCCTTTTATATTTCAATTGAAAATTACGATGTTGCACTTCATAATTGTTTAGCTTATATGGGAAATACCAATAATATTATTCCATTTGTGTTCATGGAGGCATTGGGCATGAGATTTACTAAATATTACGAGACTGGTGAAAGTATATATGCAATTGATTCTAGAAAAGTGCCATCTTATGGAGAAATCAAGGAATTTTATGCTTAGATCATGGCAGCTCCCCATATTATCACAGTTTTCAATATCATTGTGGTAGACCTTCCTCCCGCATCTGGATTTGTGCTGGGAAACGATTGGTTATGTATAATTGTGGGACATATAATGAACGATGGAAGTTTCATGATGCTTCTAGGCAAAGAAGGAGAAATGATTAAGGTACCCCGTGAACACATGAAACCCTTATCTTTAAAAAGGAAGGATAATTAATTAATGGAAGACTATATAGATGCTGGGATTGGAAATTATGTTATCCTAGATATGGAACACATTGAAATCCTAGACCAAATTCAAGACACAGAGGATCAAGAGAATTTGTTTGAATGTTACTGGAGGATGTCATTCGATGGAGCTTGTTCAAGCTCTAGAAGTGGAGTTGGAGTTGTCCTTGTAAGTCCAGGTAAGATTATTCACCCACATGCTATCAGACTTGAATTTGCATGTACTAATAATGAAGCGAAATATGAAGATTTGATTCAGGGGATGATTCTTGCACAAGAAATGAAAATAAAACATATACTTGTGACTGGTGACTCTGAGTTGGTAATTAATCAAGTCACCCAGAGGTATAAAATAAAGAAGGAAAAACTCAAGTTATATTTCAAAAGAGTTAACAAACGGATGCAATCTTTTAGCTCTTTCAACATTTCTTTCATTCCAAGGGACAAGAATCAAAAGGCAGACTCATTGGCTTTAGCGGCCTCATTATCAAATCTAGATGATATGAAAAGCAAAATGTCTTTTCAGGTAGAAAGAGTATTTTGACCTTCTGTACCTGATAACCTGGAATATTTGCAAGTGTTTGAGAATGATGAACAATTGGAATTGTTTTTGTTGAACGATGATGATGATGAATATAATCACATATCTACTGTCCCGAAAGATTGTATTCAATTTGAGTCTCTTTTTACAAAAAAATATCATGTTAAGAATCTCCTGTAAGAAATTTCACTTCGAAAGGTTCAAGAAACAATAAAGATCAATATTGGAACTGATAGTTCCCCGAAATATGTCAACCTGAGACTTGATTTCAGCATCAAAGAGGTTGATCAATATGTTGCATTGTTTAAATAATATTATGATGTGTTCGCATGGATCTTTGATGATTTGAAAGCTTATGATGAAACAATGTTTGAACAGATCACTCCTTTGAGAGAAGAAGAAAAGTCGGTCAAGAAAAAAATAACGATAATGAAATCCAAATTGAAACCTCTGGTAAAGGTTGAATTGGAGAAATTAATACATCCCATTAGACATTCCTATTGGATTTCAAACCCTGTGATAATAAGAAAGAAGACCGGGGAAATCCGAATGTGTGTGGATTTCATGGATCTTAACAAAGAAAGTGTAAAATATAACTATCATTTACCTAACATGGAGTTTCTTATCCAGCAAGTCATGAGATCATCTTGTATGTCCATGTTGGATGGTTTTTCTGGATATAATCAAGTCTTGCTTGTTGAGGAAGACAGAGAAATGACAACATTGATAACACGTTGGGAGCCATATGCATATGCTAGGATGCCTTTTGGTTTGAATAATGCAGGAGACACATTTCAAAGAGCCATGGATCATGCTTTCAATGGGTTGATATGGAAATTCATGGTAGACTATCAAGATGACTTGAAAATGCATTCAAAAACAAGGGGTGATCACATTCACCACTTAAGGAAATATTTTTACACATGCATATTATATGTTGTTTCACTAAATCAGAAGAAATGTTTATTTGTTGTAACTCAAGGAAAAATATTGGGTCATATTGTGTGCAAGGAATGGATTTATATAGATCTAGAAAGAGTCAAATATATAAATGAACTCAATGCCCCATCATCTAAGAAAGGAGTTTAATCATTCTTTGGTCCCTGATTATGCAACTATTGTGAAGCCAATCAATCTATTGTTGAAAAGGGACAAAAGGTTTGAATGGATAGTGGATACACAAGATGCTTTCAATAATATCAAAAGAGAGATCACCACAACTCCAGTCCTCATTATCCCATATTTTCAAAGGTATTTCATCATTTATTCATTTGCTACCAAAACCATTGTTGCATCTATTCTTACTCAGAGGAATACCAAGGGTGAAGAACTCCCAATTAGTTTTGCGAGAAAAACCCTTCAGGATTATGAATTGAGGTATTCAGAACTAGAAAAGCAAGGCCTGGTTCTTGTGAAAGCAGTGGCGGACTTTCAGGTGTACATACTAAATTCTCATGTAATTGCTTATGTCCCATCCTCACCAGTGAATATGATTTTGAAACAATAATTGAGAGAAGGAAAATGGGCTAACTGGCTAGCAAAGATCCAAGAATATGATATTGAGATTAAACCTTTGAAGTTTGTTAAAGGACATGGTTTATGTAAGCTCATCGCAAATAGAAATTCTATGGATGGAATGATTTCAATTGCAGTAGGAGAAGCATAGGCCGACTCATAATGGTATGGAGACATTGTATTCTATTTGAGGTTCGGGCAGTTTCCAGTTACCATGAGCCCTAAAGAGCGAAGAGCATTGAAGATGAAGTCAAATCAATATGTGTTGATTTCTCATATACTGTTCATAAGGAACTATGATGGTGTATTACTGATATGTGTTGATGAAAAAAATGCCCAATAACTAATGAGGGAATTCCATGAAGGGATATGCGGGGGGCAATTTTGTAGCTATGTCCACTGGCCATAAGATAATAAGAGTTGGATTTTATTAGCCATCAATTTTTAGAGACTCATATGCCACAATAAGAAAGTGTGTAGCTTGCCAACAATGTTCAAGGAAAATGAACAGATCTTTGATGTTGTTACAACCTATAACTATAGAACAACCATTCTCCCAATGGGGACTTGATGTTGTTGGGTCAATAAATCCAAAGTCAAGCAAGGGACATATGTACATTCTCAATGCTATATATTATTTTACGAAGTGGCCAGAATTAGTGGCATTAAAAAGCGTCAATTTTGAAGAGTTAATCAAGTTCCTCAAAGATAATATTTTGTCAAGATTTTGTGTCCCAAACAAATTTATCATTAATAATGGTTTAATTTTCATCGGTTCAAAATTTACAAAATTCTATGGAGAATATGGAATTAGTATGGGGAAATCATCAAATTATTATCCACAAGGAAATGGTCTTGCAGAGTCCATAAATAGGACACGCATTCATATTTTAAATAAAACTATTGACAAGAACCAAAGGAATTGGCACTTAAAGTTGACTGACACGTTGTGGGAGAGAAGAACGACTCCAAAATATAACACTAGGATGTATCTGTGTACATTGGTTTACGGGAAAGAAGCAAAAATTCCAATCAGCCTCGAACTCAATGATTTGACTTTTGTTGTTAATATAGAAGATGTAGAAGAGATTTCATCCATACAAAGAAGGATCAACCAGTTGTTGAAATTAGAAGAAGAATGAAGAAAATCCCTGAATAGAACTTATCAGAGACAAAAAAGTTTCAAAATATATTTTGATCAGAATGCAACTATAAAAAAAATTCAAAAGGGATAGCTGGTGTTACTCTGGAACAAATCCAAGGAGAAACCATCGATGCATACAAAGTTTGAAGCACTTTGGATTGGAACATACATCATCGATAAGATCATGGGTTTTAATTCTTATATGCTCAAATACATGAAGGGTAAAAGATTGATGTTTCCCATCAACGAGCAACATTTGAAAGGTTTCTTCACCTAAAACTTTCTCATTTTCCTTATACATAAATTTTATTTTTTATTTTGTATATTCTTACCTTGAATCCATAGCCCAATGGATGGAATCACCTAGTAATAAATATTATCGATTCTTGACAACCCACAGGGGGTTATCATCCCACAGCTGGAGCCAGTTGTTGAGATCAATTCCCGTTTCTAATTTTTTTGTTTCCCTTTCTATTTTCCCAACATCCTTTCTCCATTGCATTTCCCTATTCTATACATATCCTTTCTCCATTGCATACGATTGGTCAAGCGAGTTGTACTCTCTTCAGAAGTCCCATACATAACAATTCCAACATAGATTTATTATTCGCCACAGCCCGCCAGGCTAACTACCCAATCACAGGAGGCGACGACAACCTTGCACCCTTGGACCTCCTCACTCCCACCACCTTTGACAACAACTACTATAAGAATCTGGAATGCCCGAGTGGACTCGTCCACTCCGATTAGCAACTATTCATTGGGGGCTCTACTAATAATCTGGTTTCTTACTACACCGCGTATCCAATTGCCTTCTTCATTGATTTTTCCATTGGCATGGTGAAGATGGGGAACATCAAACCTCTCATCAGATATAACGGAGAGATCCGAAAAAACTGCAGGAAAATCAACTAATGCCTGAAGCTCGTTCCCTTAAGCATTGCCTTGGAAACTTTTTAAATAAATAGATATATCTCTTGCTAAAACATCTCGATTGTAATACAACTGATGCAATCCAGAACTTAAAAGTATTAAGTTTGGTTCATGGAGGCATGCATCAACGTTATGTTAATCCATAAATAAAGGCTAAATCAATTATCTACCATGGAGTCTGTCACTGCAAATGATTTCCCCACTGCTACCATGGATGAAGACCTTGGAAAAAATGAAGTAGACAATGAAGCTGATGAATAGGCTCACCTAGCTCCCAGATATTGCAGGCTTACGGAGGATCACTTGGTCTTGATCTTCGAGATGAGAAAGGATTTGGCAGAGAAGCAGGACTACTAGTGCACCCTCAGCAAGCCTTTGGATGTCTTTCATGACTCCCTTTCAAGCGAGCCTAAGAAAATTCAATGATCGACTTGTTTCCAGGCTTTTGTCTTCCGACTTCGCCAGGATGAACGCCCAGGTTCGCCCCATGTCTAGTTCTCTTACATGTTTTTTCTTTGATCTAATTGTCAATTGATTTCACACCACAAACTCTGGTTCTGGATGTTTTTACACACCACAAACTTTGTAACTATGAGTTTTGAGTATAAAGTATTTGAGATTGATCTATCATTATCTTTATTTGAGCTTCCCAAATTATCTTATGCATGCATATCATCTTCTTTTTATTTTATGTGATCAATAATCTTTATTTTAACTATGATGGATGTGAGTAAATTTTTCTAATATGATTTAAATGTAAGAAGTGTGTGGTTCCTGGTCATTTCTTAAGAACTTTCTCTAAATAGAAAAAAAAAAAACTTTTCCTTTTGTGTTTCTTCCAATCTTTATTTTTCTTTGATTACCACGTTGAACTTCTGCAAAGTCCCATATTCTAAAAATTTACAGTCCTAAAAAAATATTAAAAAGGAGTACCACCTCTATGAAAACAAAGGGGGATTTACATCCTCATGAGGTTTCTGTTTCAGTCCTAACATGTTTAAGAGTCAACATTTTTGGCGACCATACTAGGGAATGAACCAAAATTTGGAATCTGGTTTGGAATGTTTTTGAGAAATATATGGATTTTCCCCAGGCTGACCAGCCCCACCTGGAAACTGGATTAAACAATCAACAAAGAATTTTACATTAACCATACAATCTGGTAATAATGACGACAATAGAGACCCGAGAAGAATTAGAAAGGTCTTGGCATATCTTAGTCCATGAAGAAGACAAAGAAATCCATCAGAGACAGAGGAGAGATGAGTGACAAGACCAAAGAAACCAAAGGCTAGCTAGAGAAGCACAAGGACAAGGTCGGGATTGAAGTTGGATGAATACAAGGGACCCATTACCAGAAGTAAAAGAAAGAAACTATGTATTCTGAGAAGTGGAAATCATATTCTCGAAACCTCTCTAGATATGGCAGAAAGAAATGAACAATCGTGAGAAGAACCACATGAGGAGAGATAAGGAGGTGGAAGAGATGTTGCAAGAGATCAAGAGAACCTAAGGTTTGGAAATCAAAGAAGAATAAGATATCCCCTTTGAATCTTCTATGTGAGAAACATGACCTCCCTATTCGCCCTAAGGGTACCCTGAAGGAATTTTCTGGAGATGGAACAATTGATGCAAAGAGACACCTTCACTTATTTCTTGATGTTTGTGATTTTCATCATGTTGAGTATGACGATGTCATGGTAAGGTTATTTCTACAAACCTTATCAAGGAGAGTGTATGAATGGTATATGACATTTCCCAACAGATCAATTTTCTCATTTAATGGCCTCAAAGCCATGTTCTTGACTATGTTTGCCCCTCCAATTTCTTATCATACCCTTCTCACTGATTTCACCCAAATTGGTTTGAGGAAAAATGAAAGAATACAATATTTTAATCTATGGTTCAATAAAACATTGAGTAAGATTCCTAAAGATAAAACACCGAATGATCCATTCATACTCGACCACTATAAGAATGCAATGCCCCTGAATGTAAAATATTCTATTAGAACATCCTAGATGTATACCTTAGAAGAAGCAATGACTAAATCCATTGAGATGGAAGAAATTATGATTGAAACGAGTGTTGGCCTCGACATTATACTGGGAAAAGTACAAAGACATATGGGAGGATTAAGTATTGATAGTCAAGGAGATTCTAGTTCAATAAAGAACAAATAATTCAAGCCATGACCAACCCAAAATCAAACAATTAGAGGAGGATTTTTCAAGGGAACCATACCAGATGTGAAGGTAGACCTTGTTGCGACACAAGAAACCAAGCAAAGAATTGAAATTGCACAAATTAATAGAACTATCAAGCAAATGAAGAATGAAATAACCATACTAAGAAGGGGGGATAATTATGTGGAAAATCCAAGAATGCCAGCCCTAGAGAAAAGAAGGAAGCATCCCCAAGAAAATGGAGTGAGGTTTGAAAACATGGACAATCTACAAAGACCAAGAGTTCCTAGGAATCCTACTCCCAATGTAGTCGTTTTGGATGATGTATATGATGAGAAAACGGTTGAGCAAGAGAAATACTATTCACCTGATGAAAGTTCTAAAACTGTAGAAATGGACAGATGTGAGACGTCCATGTAAATAGACCCAAGAATAAAAATGATTATGAAAAGGAAAACCAAAAAGACAAAGAAAAAACGAATGAGAAAAGGGAAAATGAGAAAATGACAGATAACGTTGGATGTAAGAAACAATTGATGCCAATCTCTGCACATATGACATACAATGTCGTAGAGGACTTAAGTAAATTAATGATAATTGTTCCTTTTGCTGAAGTGGTGAAGATTTCCCAACAAAGGGAAAACATTATGAGATTATTGGATGATTTGTCTGAAAAAGTAGAGGTTATTGTCACAATTCTGAAACAAATCCAGAACAAATCAACTGCCAAGCTGAGAGGTAAAATTCCTCCCTTTTATATCTCAATTGAGAATTATGATGTTGCACTTTATAATTGTTTAGTTGATATTGGAACGACCAATAATATTATGCCACTAGTAGTCATGGAGGAGGAATTGGGCATGAGATTTACTAAATATTATGAAACTGGTGAAAGTATATATGCAATCGATTCTAGACAAGTGCCAGCTTATGGAGAAATAAAGGGCTTTTATGCTTAGATCACCTAGGCTCCCAATATTATCACAGTTTTAAATATGAATGTGGTAGACCTTCCTACCACATATGGAGTTGTGTTGGGAAGATATTGGTCATGTATGATTGGGGGATATATAATGAACGATGGAAGTTACACGATGTTGCCAGACAAAGAAGAAGAAATGATCAAGGTACCCCGTGAACCCGGGAAGCCCTTCTCTTTAAAAAATAAGGATAATGAATTAATGGAAGACTATATAGATGTTGCAATTGGAAAGTATGCTATCCTATATATGGAACACATTGAAATCCTGGAGAAAATTCAAGACACGGAGGATCAAGAGCATATGTTTGAAGGTTATTGGAGGATGTCATTCGATGGAGCTTGTTCAAGCTCTAGAAGTGGAGTTGGAATTGTCCTTGTAAGTCTAGGTAATATTATTCACCCACTTGCTATCATACTTGAATTTGCATGTACTAAAAATGAAGTGGAATATGAAGCTTTGATTCAAGGGATGATTCTTGCACAAGAAATGAAGATAGAGAATCTAATTGTGACTGGTGACTCTGAGTTGGTAATTAATCAAGTCACCCAGAGGTATAAAATAAAGAAAGAAAGACTTGAGTTATATTTCAAAAGAGTTAACAAATTGATGGAATCTTTCAGATCTTTAAACATTTCTTTCATTCCAAGGGAAAAGAATCAAAAGGAAGATTCATTGGCTTTGGTGGCCTCATTGTCAAATACAGATTATATGAAAAGAAAAATGTCTTTTCAGGTAGAAAGAGCATTTTGACCTTCTGTATCTGATAACCTGGAATATTTGCAATTTTTTGAGAATGATGAACAGTTGGAACTGTTTTTGATGAACAATGATGTTGATGAAGATAATCACATATCTATGGTCCTGAAAGATTGTATTCAATTTCAGTCTCTTTTTACAAAAAATGATCATTCTAAGAATCTCCTGGAAGCAATTTCACTTCGAAAGGTTCAAGAAACAAGAAAGAACAAAATTGTAATTGACAATTCCCCGCAATATGTCAACTTCGGACTTGATTGCATCATCGAAGAGGTTGATCAATATGTTTCAGTGTTTTAAGAATATATTGATGTGTTCTCATGGACTTATGATGATTTGAAAGCTTATGATGAAACAATATTTCAACATATCATTTGACGCAGCCACACTCGCAAGCACGTCCGCTCACAGGATCTTTCCTTCTTTCTCGACCCGAAGAACTCTAAGGCTCTTCTAATTCCCTATCGAGAAATCTGTACCCACAACAATNCCCCCTCTTTACAATCGGGGAATCGGACTTCACGACTTGGCGAATCCTAAGATCTAGTGTTGGTGTCACGAATCACCGAAACCCGATGCAAGTCAACATTGACCTTTTCCTATCAGATTTTTTCCTTTCGTGATTTTGCCACTTGCGATGTCGAGCAACTCGGTTCTCCAACTCCCGAGTCCTGATACGCCGAAACTCTGACGCACGCGCGAGTTGACTTTTCAACACCTTCACTCCATCGGCATTTCAGAGCTCGTGGTATCGTGAATCCTGATGCGATGTTTTCAGCACTTCACCCTACAAAATTTTGAAACTTGTGCCACCTGTCTACTCCGCTAAATCCAGTGGCCCCACACTATTCCCTTAGCCGTCGGAATATCTTGTTTCGTGATTTCGTGATTCCCGTTGCCCAACCTTCAACTCTTCCCCTCATGAAACCCCAATAGAAAATTCCGCGAGTGATCCAACGGCCCTAACTGGCTTGGATCAACGGCTCTATCCCTTCTGAACTTTTTAACCTCTCAAGAATGCATCGTTGTATCTCCCCTGCACCTTTGTGAGATCTAACGGCTCACGGAGTTTCATGAAATCTCCTCAGAGAATTTTGTCTGTTCCTCCTGATGAAAGTTACGAGATGACTAAGTGCTCCTCCACAACTTGTCCCCCTGCACGCGAACTTGCGATGCCTCTTACGAACTTCCTGTCGCAACTTCCCTGTGTTTTCCTTCAATAGTTTTTGAAGGCCTTATCCTTCCTGAGCTTTCTCAACTCTGAATGTTTCAGAGAACCTTGCACACACTCCTTGCGGTAAACATTCAACAGCTTTTAAGTGTTGAACCTTCGACTCTGCGCACACCTGCAGTAGCAGTCCTTCAACTCTTGCTCAGGTTCGCAACCCTGAACTTCACTCGGCCTGCGCACTCCTTGCACGGATCCTGTTCCCAACTACACCTTTGGGTGAATGAGAACAAAAGCTAAACTACCTGAGCCCCCCTGTCAACACACTCCTTGCGGACACTTCAATTGCACTTCTTGCAGGAACTCTAGCTCAGATAGAGAAACAATTGAAACTCATTCCATCTTCCCTTCAACCTTCAAACTCAAAGCATGAAATAACATACACAACATATAAAGAAAATGTGTAACAGGAAGCAAACATTCATGAGCATAACATCAATACACAGAGAACAACACAAACCATGAATTTGAACCAATTCTTTCTATTAATTCAAATGTTTGTACATGGGTGTTCTTATGCAGCTCTCTGCATGCTCTTGCTCTTCTCTTCCTGATTCAATCCCGTTACAATACACAATGAGGGTGTCTATATCCCGTTTCCCTCTTTCACTCTCAAACAGTCTAATCTAGAATTAAATTCTATCTACCTTACATTAACTACTTTAAATGTCATCTACCTACTAAGGACGAGAGAAATCCGCTCAAGGTCCATTTACAATATACAAGTGCGCTTCATTAAATTTCCACATTAATGTTCGCGCAACAACTTCCAAGGTGATTTTCAAAACTTATGTTGGCGCTTGTCCAGCTGTCGTTCGCTTCTGCGCTGGCTCGCTGGATGTGAGAGATGCTCCTGCATCATACTCCCTCACTTGAAAAACTTTCATGGGCTCCTGTCCATGAGCTCCTGCATGGTCTATCCATGCCTCTGTATTTCTTCTTCAGTCTCCCAGCTGGCATCTTCAACTGGATGATTCTTCCACTTGACCAGATACTCAAATTATTCTTTCCTTCTGGTCGTCTTGCCAATTCTTTTGTCCAATATGTACTCCATCTACGACTTCTCTACATTTGGCATCTTCTTTGTCCACTAGATCACTGGTTGCTCATCTCCAGTCTCTACTTCCCCAGCATTATATGGGTACAAATCCGAGATATTGAATGTTGGAGAAATTCCAATCCCATCGAGTAATTCAATCTCATAAGCGTTTGCCCCAAATTTCCTCAAGACCCTACATGGCCCGATTTTCTTCATCTTCAACTTGTTGTGTGTCCCTTTCGGGAACCTTTCTTTCCTCAAATGTGCCAGAACCAGATAACCAACCTCAAACTGAAGTTGTCTTCTATGCTGATCTGCCCTGCGCTTATACTCCTGACTTGATTCTAGCAATCGCTGCTTCAACTGGCTGTGAAGTTCCTTCATCGCCTCTGCGAATTCCTTTGCACTAGCGCACCTAGTTGCAGTCTGTTCTAAATCCCTCAGTTTAGAAATCCCTCTCGGTTGCATGCCATAAACAACCTGGAATAGACTTTGTCCTGTGCTACGATTCACTGAATCATTATAAGAAAACTCTGTTTGTAGTAATATGCTATCCCACTGGCTGTGGTGTTTTGTCACCAAGCTTCTCAACAAGTCTCCCAGACTTCTGTTGACCACTTCTGTCTGTCCATCCATCTGAGTATCATAAGCTGAACTAAATGCCAAGTTAGTTCCCAGTTTCTTCCATAAGGTCCTCCAAAAATTCCCTATGAACTTCGTATCTCGATCCGAAACTATACTCCTTGGCAATCCATGAAGTCGAATGACCTCTTTGAAAAATAGATTGGCAATGTGATTTGCGTCACTGGTTTTCTGAGATGGTATGAAGTGTGCCATTTTGGAAAATCTATCCACTACCACAAAGATTGAATCACAACCTCTTTGTGTTCTTGGCAATCCCAATACAAAATCCATGCTAATCGCATCCCATGGTCTTTCTGGTATGGGAAATGATTGATAGAATCCTGCATTTTGTTTCCTCCCCTTCGAATGCTGGCAAATTATGCATCTATCCACAAATCTCTTGACATCCGCTCTCATTCCCGGCCAAAAATATGACTCATTCAACTTCACGAACGTCTTGTCGTGACCAAAATATCCTGCCAATCCTCCACTGTGTTTCTCCTTCAGCAAATTCTCCCTCATGGAGCATTTTGGAATAAATAGTTGATTACCTTTGAATAACAATCCTTTCTGGATCATGTATTCTTTCCACGAGCTTCTGTCTCT
Organism: Picea sitchensis; assembly: GCA_010110895.2. Lineage (NCBI taxonomy): Eukaryota > Viridiplantae > Streptophyta > Pinopsida > Pinales > Pinaceae > Picea > Picea sitchensis. Next base: position 67,342 of record SNQJ01S0021672.1, on the reverse strand, counting down.
GAGAATTGGATTCTCAGCTGCTTCATACGCTTCCTTAAAATCTGGATCATTAGCATACATGTCCTTGAGATCATCAAAACCCAATGTTTTGACTCGGAACTCTTGCAACAACAAACACTTACTTCTCAAAGCATCAACAACTTTGTTAGTAGTACCAGAAATATGTTTAATCACAAAAGTGAAATTCTGCATATACTCAACCCATTTGACATGTTTCTGATTCAACTTCTCCTATTGAGTCACAAACTTCAATGCATGATTGTCACTGTATAAGACAAACTCTTTTGGGATCAAGTAATGCCTCCATTTCTTTAATGGTTGTATGATAGCATAGAACTCCTTGTCATAAGTGGAGTATTTTACTTTCGCTTCATTCAGCTTCTCACTGAAATATGCTATCGGCCTGTCTTCTTGACTCAAGACTGCCCCTATTGCAAACCCACTTGCATTGCATTTCACTTGAAATGTCTTTTGAAAATCCGACAACACCAAAACTGGTTGTTCCGTAATCTTCCTCTTCAACAGATTGAATCTCTTCTCAGCCTCTTCAGTCCAATAAAAAGACTCGTGTCTTTTCTTCACTGTGTCCATCATCGCTGCACTAATTCCACTGAAATTCCTGATGAACGTTCGGTAGAAACTAGCCAATCCGTGAAAACTTCTCACCTCAAAGATATTCTTCAATGATGGCCAATTCTTGATCACTTCCACCTTATCTGGATCCATCCTCAACTCATTTGTCGAAATAACAATTCCCAAGTAAATGAGTTATGTCTTCATGAATGAGGATTTCTTCATGTTTATCAACAACTTCTCCTGTTGAAGTTTCTGCATCACTATAGCCAAATGCTTTAGATGCTCCGCCACTGTCTTACTGTAGATCAGTATGTCATCCAAATACACAATGACAAATTTTCCGATGAACTCCCTCAAGACTTCGTTCATCAATATCATGAAGGTACTTGGTGCATTTGTTAAGCCAAACAGCATAACAAGCCATTCATACAACCCTTCATTTGTCTTGAATGCTATCTTCCATTCGTCACCTTCTCTCATGCGGATTTGGTGATAACCGCTTTTCAAATCAATCTTTGAAAAATATTCTTCTCCACTAAAGAAATCCATCAGATCATCCATCCTTGACAATGGAAATTTGTACCTGATGGTTATCTTATTAATCGCCCTTGAGTCGGTACACATCCTCCAGCATCCGTCTTTCTTCGGGATGAGTACTGTTGGAACAACACATGGACTCAAGATTTCCCTGACTAAACCTTTGTCCAATAAATACTAGAATTGCCTCTTAACCTCTTCATTCTCTTGCGGCATCAATCTGTACGCGGTTTTGTTTGGAAAACTGGCTCTTGGTATGAGATCAATATGATGACTTACACTCCTAATCGGTGGTAATGAACAAGGTAATTCGTCCACTACAATGTCAACAAACTCTCCCAGCAGTTCCTGAATCTCCTCTGGTAAATCATCCACTCTTATGCTAGTCAGAACAATTCTTGGCTTTCTGACCACAATAAACTGTGGATCCTCCTTCTTCTTAACCTCATTAAGGATTTCCTTCCCACTCATGAGAAGTACAGTGTTGCTTACTTCCGGTTTCACCTCCTTATCCTTGATTGGAAGCAACATGTGTGTCCTCCCATTCTTCTCTAGGGTGTATGTGTTCATTCACCCATCATGAATCACATTCCTGTCATATTGCCATGGTCTACCCAACAATAGATGACAAACATCCATAGGAATGACATCACATAATATCTTATCATTATATCCTCCTATCTTGAATTCAACCAAGCATTGTTTAGTGATAGTTACCTGGTGTCCCTTCTGTAGCCACAAAAATCTGTATGGGCTTGGATGATCAGTCATCTCCAGCTCCAGCTTCTCTACCATCTCTGTAGATACTAGATTATCTATGCTACCACTATCTACAATGACCTTGCATACCCTGTCCTTGGTCTTGCAAGCAGTCTTGAAAAGTCTGGTCCTTTGGACTAAACTTTCCACGTCCTTCTCAGGTTTCAAAAGGAATTTTCGCATCATCAACGATCTTCCGCCTTCAACATCTTCTGCCTCAACATCTCGCCTCGGTGATGTGAGCTTCTCCCCCTTATTTCTTCTTATCTTGACACTCATAAGACTTGTGCCCATTATTTCCACATGTGAAGTATGTGATTACTCCACCTCTTCCACTTCCTCTACCTCTAGTATGAGGAAAAGTGTTGTTGTCAGCATAATCTCCTTTCTGCTCAGTATGCTTCCCTCGCTGTGAGGTTCCACCTCTCTCGATTTGAGTCTGAGGTTTCTTCCATTCCTCCTCGGGCTTCTGATATTTATCCTGGGCAGCTGATTTGCCTCTGGGCTAACTTCTACCTCGACCCCTCTGATTATGCTTTCGGCTCAGCTTCTCTTTAGCTTTCAGAGCCATCTGATAAGCATCTTCCACCATTCGGATGGTTACCATGCTCATCTCATCCTAGATATCATATCTCATACCATTCATATATATGGAAACATTTTCATCATCTCTCTCTCGATGACCTACTCTGATCTTCAGTTTATAGAATTCCTCAGTGTATTCCTTCACTTTCATCAACTTCTATCTCAGGTTCTACATCCTCCTGAATAGAGTAATTTGATAGTCCCTGGGGATGAATTTTGCCTTCATCTTTGCAATCATTCTGTCCCAGCCTTTGATCTTCTACTTGCCCTTGCAGCATCTATCATTGTAGTTCATCCCACCATAATTCTGCATGTCCTTTCAATCTTGTGACACCATGCTTGACTTTCTTGTCTTCTTCGACGTATTCATAATCGAAGTACGTGTCCAGATCTCTAATTGATCTGTAGGATCTTTTAATGACTATGGTTGAGTTTTAATTTTGCATGCGTTAATTAACCATTTGAGAAAACTTAGTGAAAGAATGAGGAAAGAAGAGGAATTATGACAGCCATATACACATTTGCAGATATAAAATGAAATAATAGACAACAAACCATAACACGCAGATTGATAACGGAGTTCAGCACAACTTTGCATACGTCTCCGGGCCTTTGTCTCTGTGGGGGAGGCTTCTTTATTTCTGTTCAAAAGCTCAAAATTACATTTCTTCAATGCCAAATGGATACAAGACTGATCTTTTCATGTTCTCCCAGATCTCAAGAACCCTGCAAAGAAAACAGGATGGAAAACAGACGTCCAGAGCTCCCAGAAATGGCCCGACAGCGTATGCTCCTCAATATCTTCCTTGCATAAAAATGGTTTTGGCATGGTTTCTCCTCAGCATAACTCTTCTCTGACTGCCTTCTCATGGCCTCAAACAGGCCTGGTTTATATAGATTTGAAGTTGGTTGTTCATCTCCAACTTCCTCCCAAAATTTGGGCTCCAAAAATGCCCAATATCTCCCAAAAATGGAGAAAATCCATTAATAACAGGCTTAAAATCAATAAAAAATCCAAACATTATAACAAAAACCCATTTTTTGAAAATATTTGGGGATAAGCCCCCTTTTTCTGATGCGTTCACCCTTTTAATGGTCATATGGTAGCTATATTTAGCCAAGCGCTAGCCCAAAGCCTAAGCACTGGCCCCTTTAAAAACGTTGGCTCTTGGTTTTGTGTGTGTCCCACGGGAACATCCCTTATCCTCCGTGCCTCCTTTGAGTGGTTGGTTGTATAGACCATGGGTAGAAACCATGGGCTGGGGCTTAGCCCCAGCCCCACTTTCCGCCACCATACAATATTTTGCAAATTAAAATAAAATATTGTGGATTTATATAACAAGGAATACGTATGGTGCATTGGCATTTGGGCATTTGTTAAGGAGTTGGATTGGTCCAAGAGGTCATGGGATCGACCCCCATGGACTCCAAATAAACTTTTGCAACCTACCACTTCGACTGATGACTGGGTGCCACGTGGTTGCCCATGACTGGGCCACGTGGCACCTCCCCATTCGACGAACTAATGCCACTTATCAACTATTGACTGGTCCAGTTGCCTGCCACATGTCTGCCCTGTCAGCGAACCTGCCCAATCACCACTAGCCAGAGAGTGCCACATCATCTCCTGCACAGTCAGCATGCTGATGTCATGCTGACATCAGCATTGACTTTTTGACCAGTTGACCTTTGACTTTTTACTTGTTTGGGCTTTCGATCAGAATGTGATAAATTTCGCATACGGAGCCCGTTTGACGAAGTAAATATACCCCCGGAATCAGGAAGATGATACGGACGCAATGGCACTGGTTTCGTCGCATTCCGAGCACTTTCATTTTTGAGCATTTTTAAACCCTGTCAGGCTTCTGGATTTGATTTCAGATCACTAATCCAGTCTAGAATCTCTTCTGCATGCAAGTTTCCCTCATAAAATAGAATATCCATCTTGGCTCTTGCACCCATCCTAGCAATATCTCTGATCAAACGCTCATTTGATGCATCTTCGGCTGCAACTTCTTCTTCGCGTTCAGCCTCAACTTCACTGTCGGAATCACTCAGATCCCCTGCACTGGCTGTGTGTCTTTGCACTGTCTCCATGTCTTCGAGTCTAGCTCCCAGATCACGCATTTATCTCTCCATCATTGGATCTATCATCTGCCTGCCTCTTCTTCTCAGCATTTCCCTATCCTATGGATCGCGTGATTGCATGTCCCTTCTCCTGGGCGTCATGGCGAATCCTCTTTTCTGCTACATAAAGAAAAGAACCTTTCTATGCTCTTATACCAAACTGATGCAGTCACGCTCGCAAGCACGTTCGCTCACAGGATCTTTCCTTCTTTCTCGGCCCGAAGAACTCTAAGGCTCTTCTAATTCCCTATCAGGAAATCTGTACCCACAACAATCCTCATAGGATTTCCCCTCTTTATAATCGGGGAATCGGACTTTGCGACTCGGCGAATCCTAAGGTTGAGCGTTGGTGTCACGAATCGCCAAAACCTGATGCAAGTCAACGCTGACCTTTTCCTATCAGAGTTTTTCCTGTCATGATTTCGGCACTTGCGATGTCGAGCAACTCGGTTCTCCGACTCTCGAGTCCCAATACGCCGAAACTTCGATGCACGTGCAAGTTGACTTTTCAATGCCTTGACTCCATTGGCATTTCGGAGCTCATGGTATCGCGAATCCTGATACGATGTTTTCGGCACTTCACCCTATGAAATTCTGAAACTCGTGCGACCTATCTACTCCTCTAACTCCTGTGGCCCCACACTATTCCCTTAGCCATCGGAATATCGCTTTTCACGATTTCATGATTCTCGTTTCCCAACCTTCGACTCTTCCCCTCACGAAACCCCGATAGGAAATTCCGCGAGTGATCCAATGGCCCTAGCTGGCTTGGATCAACGACTCTATCCCTTCTGAACTTTTTAACCTCTCGAGAATGCATCGTCGTATCTCCCCTGCACCTTTATGAGATCTAATGGCTCACGGAGTTTCACGAAATATCCAAAGAGAATTTCGTCCGTTCCTCCTGATGAAAGTTACGAGATGACTAAGTGCTCCTCCACAATGATGTAGGAGCATCCCTCTTGACAAGAAAAACCAACGTGGAAGAAGAAGACAGCTGGAAGATGTCCAACGCAAGTTTTTGAATTTATAAATTTTCCCTTGAAGTTGTTGCGCTGAATATAAATGAGATCATTTAATTTAGGCACCTTGGAAAAATGTGATCAGACCTCGAGCCATATGCTCTCGTCTGAGATAGACAGAGGCATTTATAGTAGTAGTTGCAGGTAGATAGAATTGAATTCTTAGATTAGACAGTTCTAGAAGGAGGTAAACGGGATATAGACACCCTCATTTGTATCATTGTAACATTAACAATTAACAGGAGTAAGAAGAATCTAGAGAGCATAGGAGAATAACAGAGGGTTGTGGAAGAACACCCATGTATAGATCTTGAATTAATAGAAGAAGTTGATTCATATTCATGGTTGTTGTGTTATTCTCTGTGTATGTGTGTTAAATGCTCTGCTTATGAATATTTCTTCCTGTTATGCATTTTTGTTATGCTGTGCATATGATTTCATGTGTCGAGATTGAAATCTGAGAGGAAGTGAGGTGAGTTACAATTGTTTTCTCTTTTGAGAAAGGATTCCTGCAAGGAGTGCAGTTGAAGTCGTCCGCAAGGGAGTGCGTTGACAGAAGGCTCAGAGAGATAGCTTTTGTTCTCATTCATCGCGAAGATGCAGCCAGACATAGAGCCGTGCAAGGAGTGTGCAGGCTAAGAGAGTCTCATTCATGAAACTGAGTGAAGTATTGAAGGGATACTGCTGCAGGTGTGCGCAGAGTCAAGAGAACTTCAACACTTAGACGTGATTGAAGATTTGCTGCAAGGAGTGCGTGCAAAGGTTCCTCTTAAAGACTGAAGTTGTGGAGAAGCTCAATAGGAATAGACCTTCAAATTTTCTAAAGGTTAAGTGTAGGGAAGATGCTTTCAGAAGCCGGAGAGAAGCATCGCAGGTTGGCGAAGCGGTGAAGGAATCTCGTGGAGAGATACTCTTTTTCATTTCGTGGGTTACACAAGGAAGAACAAACGGTGGAAATCATCTGAGGAGATTTCGCGATGTTCCAAGGATCGTTAGATCTTGCAGAGGTGCAAGGAGGTTATGGCGAGAATATTCCGAAGAGGTTGAAGCTGAGGAGAGACAAAGCCATCGATTAAGAGTCACAGGAGCCGTCAGATCTACACGTGGTATCGTGTATTGGGGACTCGCGAGTTGAAGCCCCAAAAGTTGTGCAACAAGAACCGCGATATCGCGAGACGCGATATCCCGACAAGATCAGAATCGTTCATTGTCTAGGATCCCTGTCACGAGGTTACCCATATCAGGGACTTAGGCATCATAGGTTGGAATAGGAAGCCATTCGACTTCACGAGTGGTGAAGTGGCGAGAAGATTGGAGCCGTCCATCTAAGTAGGACAGGTGGCAGAGATCAAGAGTTATCGTGAATTTAGGAGTTCGCAGGTTGAAAACCCAAGTATTGGGTACTCCAAGTCACGAAGTGGTGAAGTGGCGAGAGGCTAGGAGCCGTCCATCGGAGGAGGACATGTATTGGCGTTAGTATTCACGAGTCCCGAAGTGCCAAGAGACGAGGTTCGTGTGGTCGCATGGCAGAGCATAAGGGGGGACCCGCGTGATCGACGGGTGGACACGTGTTTCCTGGAGATAGAAGTCAACATTCCGTTGAATCCTCGCATCTCGGGGATTCACGGAATAGCAGGATGAAAGTTCGACACTTCAACCTACGAGGTTTTGAGTAGCAAAATCCCTTAGGGAAAAGTCACTGAGTTGACTGACCATTGGGTCTTGGTGATCCAAGAACCTAGTGTTCAACCTTTGAACTCATGAGTTCTGATTCCCCGATAAATCAAGGAAGGGGGATCGCACGAGAGAACTGTGGGAGCATATTTCCCGATAGGGAAATAGAAGAACCTTAGAGTTCTTTGGGCCGAGAAGAAGAAGATCTTGTGAGCAGACATGCCCCTGGGTGGCGCGCCCTGCGTCAAAGTGGTATTAGAGCTTAAATTCTTGTCTGTATATTTCAGGAAAGAGGAGCGAAGAAGAGAAGGAGCACTCTGATACACGTCAAGTGGTATCAGAGCATAGAAGAGTTTCTTTGCTTTCTGTAGAAGAGAAAAAGGAGAATTCACCATGCCGCCAAGGAGAAGAAGTAGACAATCACCCGAGCCAGAGGAGGAAAGGGAATTGTCCAGAGAAGGAAGTAGGCAAGTACATAATCCAGATGTGGAGAGAGGAATGTGAAATCTTCGTGCCAGAATGGAGGACATGGAGATAAGACAAAGGAGAAATGTTGATGCAGGAGATATCAGTGAATCCGAGGACGAAGGTGATGTTGGACATGAAGAAGAGGAAATACCAGCGAAGATGCATCCAATGAGCATTTAATTAAAGCTATCACTCGGATGAGTTCGAAAACAAAGATGGACATTCCATCTTATGAAGGGAATGTGGATGCAGAAGAGTTGCTAGATTGGATTAGAGCTCTTGACACTTACTTCGATTATGAAGATATCGAGGAAGATAAGAAGGTCAGACATGCCATCACGAGATTAAAAGGACATGCAACCTTGTGGTGGGATGAACTACAAGCTGACAGGCGTTGCCAAGGCAAGCATAAAATTAAGAGCTGGGACAGGATGATTGCAAAGATGAAGGCAAAATTCATTCTCAGGGATTATCAAATTTCTCTGTTCAGGAGGATGCAGAACCTGAGACAGAAGCTGATGATAGTGAAGGCATATACTGAAGAATTTTATAGGTTGAATATCAGAGCAGGTCATCGCGAAATCAATGACAAAAAGGTGGCCAGGTATATGAATGTCCTGAGGTATGAAATTTAGGATGAAATAAATATGGAAACCATCCAAACGGTGGAGGATGCCTATCAAATGGATTTAAAAGCTAAAGAGAAGTTGAGCCGTAAGAAAGGTCAGTGAGGCAGAGGCAGAAGTCAGCCCAAAGGCAAATCGGTTGCCCAAGATAAATACCAGAAGCCCAAGGATGACTGGAAGAAACCTCAGACTCAGACAGAAAAAGGTGGAAGTTCGCAGCGAGGGCGATATGATGAGCAAAAAGAACAACATACTGAGTAGAGAGGAGGATATGCTGATAATGATAGGTTTCATCATACAAGAGGTAGAGGAAGAGGAAGAGGTGGAGTAATCACATGCTTCACATGTGGAAAAAATGGACATAAGTCATTCGAGTGTCCAGAGAAAAGGAAAGAAACTGGACAAACTCACATCGTCGAGGCACAAAGGCGAGATGTTGAGGCAGAGTACGTTGAAGGCGGAAGATCTTTGGTAATGCAGAAATTCCTTTTGACGCTAGAGAAGGAGATGGAGAACTCAGTGCAGAGGAATAGTCTTTTTAGGACTTCTTGCAAGACCAAGGATAGAGCATGTAAGGTCATCGTGGACAGTGGAAGTACTGATAATCTCGTTTCAACCGAGATGGTAGAAAAACTGGAGCTAGAGACAACTGATCACCCAAGTCCATACAAAGTTTCATGGCTACAGAAGGGACATCAGGTAAATGTCACTAAACAGTGCTTAGTTGACATTAAGATAGGAGGATATAATGATAGGATTTTATGCGATGTTATTCCTATGGATGTCTGTCATTTATTGCTGGGTAGACCATGGCAGTATGACAGAAATGTAATTCATGATGGGAGAAAAAATACATATACCCTGGAGAGGAATGGGAGAACTCATATGTTGTGTCCAATTGAGGATAAAGAAGTGAAACCGGAGGTAAAGAACACAGTACTTCTCATGAGTGGGAAGGAACTTCTTACAAAAGTTAAGAAGAAAGAGGATCAACAATTCTTTGTGGTCAGAAAACCGAGAATTGTTCTGACTAGCACAAGAGTGGATGATTTACCAGGAGAAGTTCAGGAACTACTGGAAGAGTTCGTTGATATTGTAGTGGACGAACTACCTCGTTCATTGCCACCAATGAGGAGTGCGAGTCACCATATTTATCTCATACCAGGAGCTAGTTTACCAAACAAAGCCTCATACAGATTGACACCATAGGAGAATGAGGAGGTCAAGAAGCAGGTCCAGGAATTGTTGGACAAAGGCTTGGTCAGGGAAAGCTTGAGTCTGTGTGCTGTTCCAACAGTACTCAGTCCGAAGAAAGATGGAGGCTGGAGGATGTGCACTGATTCAAGGGCGATAAACAAGATAACTATCAGGTATAGATTCCCATTGCCAAGAATGGATGATCTGATGGACTGCTTAAGTGGAGCAATTTTTTTTTCAAAGATAGATTTGAAGAGTGGATATCATCATATTCGTATGAGAGAAGGTGACGAATGGAAAACAACATTCAAGACAAACGAAGGTTTGTATGAATGGCTTGTCATGCCGTTTGGCTTGATGAATGCACCAAGTACCTTTATGAGGTTGATGAATGAAGTCTTGAAGGAGTTCATTGGGAAATTTGTCATCGTGTATCTGGATGACATATTGGTTTTCAGCAAGACAAAGACTGAACATCTGAAGCATTTGGCTATTGTGATGAAGAAACTACAACAGGAAAAGCTGTTGATTAATATGAAGAAGTCCTCATTCATGAAGACAAAACTCATTTATTTGGGGTTTGTTATATCTGAAAATGAGTTGAGAATGGATCCAGATAAGGTGGAAGTAATCAAGAATTGGCCATCACCGAGAAATATTTTCGAGGTGAGAAGTTTTCACGGATTGGCTAGTTTCTACCGGAAATTCATCAAGAATTTCAGTGGAATTAGTGCAGCAATGATGGATACGGTGAAGAAAAGACATAAATATTTTCACTGGACGGGAGAGGCTGAGAAGAGTTTCAATTTATTGAAATTAAAGATTACGGAATAACCGGTGTTGGTGTTGCCGGATTTTCAGAAAACATTCCAGGTAAAATGTGATGCAAGCGGGTTTGCCATAGGAGCAGTCTTGAGTCAAGAGGATAGGCCGATTACATATTTCAGCGAGAAGCTGAATGAGGCAAAAGAGAAATATTCCACATATGATAAAGAGTTCTATGCCATCATACATGCATTGAAGAAATGGAGGCATTATTTGATTCCAAAGGAATTTTTTTTATATAGTGATAACCATGAATTACAATTTGTGACTCAACAGGAAAAGTTGAATCAGAGGCATGTTAAGTGGGTGGAATACATGCAAAATTTCACTTTTGTAATAAAGCATATTTCTGGAACTGCTAACAAATTTGTTGATTCTTTGAGCAGGAAGTGTTTGCTGTTGTAGGAGTTCAAAGTCCGGACGTTAGGCTTTGATGATCTTAAGGACATGTATGCAGATGATTTACATTTTAAGGAAGCTTATGAAGCAGCTGAGAATCTAGTTCTCAGAGACAGAAGCCAATGGATAGAGTACGTGATCCAGGATGGATTGTTGTTCAAAGGAAATCAACTCTGTATTCCAAATTGCTCCATGAGGGAGAACTTGTTGAAGGAGAAGCACAGTGGAGTACTGGCTGGACATTTTGGCCATGATAAGAGATTTTCAAAGTTGAGCGAGTCATACTTTTGGCTAGGGATGCGGTCAGAGGTCAAGAGGTTTGTGGACAGATGCAGGATTTGCCAGCATTCAAAGGGCAGGAAGCAGAATGCAGGATTTTATCATCCATTGCCCATACCAGACAAGCCGTGGGATGAAATTAGCATGGATTTCGTATTGGGATTGCCGAGGACACAAAGAGGTGTTGATTCAATCTTTGTGGTAGTTGATAGGTTTTCTAAGATGGCACACTTCATTCCATGCCAGAAAAATAGCGATGCGACTCACATCGCAAATTTGTTTCTCAAAGAGATCGTTCGACTTCATGGATTGCCGAAAAGCATAGTTTCGGACTGAGACACTAAGTTCATAGGGAATTTTTGGAGGACATTGTGGAAGAAGCTAGGAACTAATTTGATGTTTAGTTCTGCTTATCATCCTCAGACGGATGGACAAACAGAAGTGGTCAATAGGAGTCTGGGAGACTTGCTAAGAAGCTTGGTGATAGAGCACTACAACAGTTGGGATATCATATTACCACAAGCAGAGTTCGCATACAATGATTCAGTGAACATGAGCACAGGAAAAAGTCCATTTCAGATTGTATATGGAATACCACCGAGAGGAGTTTCTGAATTGAGGGATTCAGAACAGACTGATACTAGCAGCGCTAGTGAAAAAGAATTCGCTGAAGCGATGAAATAAATTCACATCAGGGTGAAGGAGCGACTGTTGAAGTCAAGTCAGGAGTACAAACGCAGAGCATATCAGCATCGAAGACAACTTCAGTTTGAAGTTGGTGATCTAGTTCTGGCACATTTGAGGAAAGAAAGGTTCCCGAGAGGAACATACAACAAGATGAAGATGAAGAAAATTGGGCCATGCAAGGTCATGAAGAAATTCGGAGAAAACGCTTATGAAATTGAGTTACCAGATGGGATCGGAATATCTATGATATTTAATGTCTCATATTTATACCCATATAGAGCTAGGGAACCAGAAACAGAAAGTGATGATCAGCCAGAGATCCAGTGGAAGAAGCAGATGTCAGTTGTAGAGAAGCCACAGATGGAGAAGATACTGAATAAACGAGTGGGGAAGAAAACCAGAAGGAAAGAATATTTTGAATATTTGGTCAAGTGGAAGGGACATCCAGTTGAAGATGCCAGCTGGGAGATTGAAGCAGACATTCTGAAGCATGGACATACCGTGCAGGAGCTCATGGACAGGAGCCCATGCAAATTTTCAAGCAAGGGAGTATGATGTAGGAGCATCCCTCACGACAATAAAAACCAACGTGGAAGCAAAAGACAGCTGGAAGACGTCCAACGCAAGTTTTTGAATTTTTAAATTTTCCCTTGAAGTTGTTGCGCTGAATATAAATGAGATCATTTAATTTAGGCGCCTTGGAAAAATTTGATCAGACCTCGAGCTATATGCTCTCATTTGAGATAGCTTGGAAAAATGTAATCAGACCTCGAGCCATACGCTCTCGTCTGAGATAGACAGAGGAATTTATAGTAGTAGTTGCAGGTAGATAGAATTGAATTCTTAGATTAGACAGTTCTAGAAGAAGGAGGCAAACGGGATATAGACACCCTCATTTGTATCATTGTAACATTAACAATTAACAGGAGTAAGAAGAATCTAGAGAGCATAGGAGAATAGCAGAGGGTTGTGGAAGAACACCCATGTATAGATCTTGAATTAATAGAAGAAGTTGATTCAGATTCATGGTTGTTGTGTTATTCTCTGTGTATGTGTGTTAAATGCTCTGCTTATGAATATTTCTTCCTGTTATGCATTGTTGTTATGTTGTTCATATGATTTCATGTGTCGAGATTGAAATCTGAGAGGAAGTGAGGTGAGTTACAATTGTTTTCTCTTTTGAGCAAGGATTCCTGCAAGGAGTGCAGTTGAAGTCGTCCGCAAGGGAGTGCATTGACAGAAGGCTCAGAGAGATAGCTTTTGTTCTCATTCGTCACGAAGGTGCAACCAGACAGAGAGCCGTGCAAGGAGTGTGCAGGCTAAGAGAGTATCAGTCGTGAAACTGAGCGAAGTATTGAAGGGATATTGCTGCAGGTGTGCACAGAGTCAAGAGAACTTCAACACTTAGACGTGATTGAAGATTTTCCACAAGGAGTGCATGCAAAGGTTCCTCTTAAAGACTAAATTTGTGGAGAAGCTCAGTAGGAATAGACCTTCGAATTTTCTAAAGGTTAAGTGTAGGGAAGCTGTTGTCAGAAGACAGAGAGAAGCGTCGCAGGTTGGCGAAGCGATGAAGGAATCTCGTGGAGAGATACTCTTTTTCATTTCATGGGTTACACAAGGAAGAACAGACGGTCGAAATCATCTGAGGAAATTTTGTGAAGTTCCGAGGATCGTTAGATCTTGCAGAGGTGTAAGGAGGTTACGACGAGAAGATTCCGAAGAGGTTGAAGCTCAGGAGAGACAGAGCTGTCGATTCAGAGTCACAGGAGCCGTCATATCTACACGTGGTATCGTGTATCGGGGACTCGCGAGTTGAAGCACCAAAAGTTGTGCAACAAGAACCGTGATATCGCGAGACGCGATATCCCGACAAGATCAAAACCGTTTGTTGTGGAGGATGCATGTCACAAGGTTACCTATATAGGGGACTCGGGCATATGAGGTTGGAATAGGAAGCCATTCGACTTCACGAGTGGCGAAGTGGAGAGAATATTGGAGCCGTCCATCTGAGTAGGACATGTGGCAGAGATCAAGAGATCTCGCGAATTCGGGAGTTCGCAGGTTGAAAACCCAAGTATTGGGTACTCCAAGTCATGAAGTGGCGAAGTGGCGAGAGGCTAGGAGACATCCATTTGAGGAGGACAGGTGGTAGAGATCGATGATCTCACGAACTCGGGAGTTCGCAGGTTGAAAGCCCAAACATTGGGCATTCAAAGTCACGAGGACGCGAGAAGCGAGAAGGTGAATAGCCGTTGGATCCGGATCACAGAGGGACCGTTGGATCCGCACGTGGGATCGCGTATCGGGGCCTCGCAAGGAAAGGCTCAAGAATTTGGATGCGGGGATCGCGAGGTTGCGAGAAGCGATATCCCGATAGCTAGAGGATAGTGTGGGCCATAGCGAGACCGGTGAGTGGAATACAGATGGCATAAAGTCCTCGGGATCTTGCTGCGAGAAGTTCCGAAGTATTGGTGTTAGGATTCGCGAGTCGCGAAGTGCCAAGAGACGAGGTTCGTGTGGTTGCGTGGCAGAGCATAAGGTGGGACCCACATGATCGACGGGTGGAGACGTGTTTCCTGGAGATAGAAGTCAACATTCTGTTGAATCCTCGCATCTCAGGGATTCGCGGAATAGGAGGGTGAAAGTTCGATAGTTCAACCTACGAGTTCGCGAGTAGCGAAATCCCTTAGGGAAAAGTCAGCGAGTTGACTGACCATCGGGTCTCGGGGATCTGAGAACCCAGTGTTCAACCTTTGAACTCACGAAGTCACGAGTTCCGATTCCCAGATAAATCAAGGAAGGGGGATCGCACGAGAGAACTGTGGGAGCAGATTTATCGATAGGGAAATAGAAGAACCTTAGAGTTCTTCAAGCCGAGAAGAAGAAGATTCTGTGAGCGGACGTACCCCTAGGTGGCATGCCCTGTGTTGCACAACTTGTCCCCCTGCATGCGAAATTGCGATGCCTCTTACGAATTTCCTATCGCAACTTCCCTGCACTGTCCTTCAACAGTTTTTGAAGGCCTTGTCCTTCCTGATATTTCTCAACTCTGAATCTTTCATAGAACCTTGCACGCACTCCTTGCGGCAAACATTCAACAACTTCTAAGTGTTGAACCTTCGACTATGCGCACACCTGCAGCAGCAGTCCTTCAACTCTTGCTCAGGTTCGCAACCCTGAACTTCACTCGGCCTGCGCACTCCTTGCACGGCTCCTGTGCCCAACTACACCTTTGGGTGAATGAGAACAAAATCTAAACTACCTGAGCCCCCTTGTCAATGCACTCCTTGCGGACACTTCAACTGCACTTCTTGCAGGAACTCTAGCTCAAATAGAGAAACAATTGAAACTCATTCCTTCTTCCCTTCAGCCTTCAAACTCAAAGCATGAAATCACATACACAGCATATAAAGAAAATGTGTAACAGGAAGCAAACATTCATGAGCATAACATCAATACACATAGAACAACACAAACCATGAATTTGAACCATTCTTTCTATTAATTCAAATGTCTATACATGGGTGTTCTTACGCAACTCTCTGCATGCTCTTGCTCTTCTCTTCCTGATTCAATCCCATTACAATACACAATGAGGGTGTCTATATCTCGTTTCCCTCTTGCGATCTCAAACAGTCTAATCTAGAATTAAATTCTATCTACCTTACATTAACTACTTTAAATGCCATCTACCTACTAAGGACGAGAGAAATCCACTCAAGGTCCATTTACAATATACAAGTGAGCTTCATTAAATTTCCACATTAATGTTCGTGCAACAACTTCCAAGGTGATTTTCAAAACTTATGCTGGCGCTTGTCCAGCTGTCCTCCGCTTCCGCGTTGGCTCGCTTTATGTGAGACTTGCTCCTGCATCATCATTCCTTTGAGAGAAAAAGAAAAGTCGGTCAAGAAAAAAATAAGGATGATGAATCCCAAATTGAAACCTCTGGTAAAGGTTGAATTGAAGAAATTAATATATCCCGTTAGACACTCCTATTGGCTTTCAAACCCTGTGATAGTAAGAATGAAGACCGAGGAAATCCGAATGTGTGTGGATTTCAGGGATCTTAACAAAGTAAGTGTAAAAGATAACTATCATTTAGCTAAAGTGGATTTTCTTATCCAACAAGTCATGAGATCAACTTGTATGTCCATGTTGGATGGTTTTTCTGGATATAATCTAGTCTTGGCTGCTGAAGAAGATAGAGAAAAGACAACATTCATAACACCTTGTGAGACATATGTATATGCTAGGATGCCTTTTGGTTTGAAGAATGCAGGAGAGACATTTCAAAGGGCCATGCATCATGCTTACAATGGGTTCATAGAGAAATTCATGGCAGACTATCAAGATGAATTGAAAATGCATTAAAAAACAAGGAGTGATCACATTCACCACTTAAGGAAAGTTTTTGACAGATGCATAGAATATGTTGTTTCACTAAATCAAAAGAAATTTTTATTTGTTGTAACTCAAGGAAAACTATTAGGTCATATTGTGTGCAAGGAAGGGATTTATATAGATCTAGAAAGACTCAAAGGCATAAATGAACTCAATTCCCCATCATCTCAGAAAGGAGTTCAATCATTCTTTGGTAATATCAACTTTGTGCAAAGATTTGTCCCTGATTATGCAAGTATTGTGAATCCAATCACTCTATTTTTGAAACAGTAAAAAAGGTTTGAATGGATAGTGGATATACAAGATGCTTTCAATAATATCAAAAGAGAGATCACCACAGCTTCAGTCCTGATTATCCCATATTTTTAAAGGTATTTCATAATTTATTCCTGTTCTACAGAAATGATTGTTGCATCTATTCTTACTCAGAGGAATACCAAGGGTGATTAAATCCCAATCATTTTCATGAGAAAAACCCTTCACGATTACGAATTTAGGTATTCAAAACTAGAAAAACAAGCCCTGGTTCTTGTGAAAGCAGTGGTGCACTTTCATACATACATACTAATTTCTCATTAATTGCTTATGTCCCATACTCACCAATGAATATGCTTTTGAATCAACAATTGAGAGAAGGAAAATGGGCTAACTGGCTGGAAAAAATCCAAGAATATGATATTGAGATTAAACCTTTGAAGGTTGTCAAAGGACATGGTTTATGTAAGCTCATCACAAATAGTGATTCTATGGATGGAATGATTTCAATTTCAGTAAGAGAACCATTGGTCGATTCATAATGGTATGGAGGCATTGTATTCTATTTGAGGTCCGGGCAGTTTCCAGTTCCCATAAGCCCTAAAGAGAAAAGAACGTTGAAAACGAAGTCAAATAAATGTGTGTTGATTTCTCATATATTGTTCAGAAGGAACTATGATGGTGTATTATTGAGATGGTCAGACAAGAGGATTTGTAAATATATCCAAGAATAAAAATGATTATGAAAAGGAAAACCAAAAAGATAAAGAAAAAATGAATGAGAAAAGGGAAAATGAGAAAATGATAGATAACATTGGAAGTAAGAAGCAACACCCGATGCCAATCTCCGCTCAAATGACATACAATGTTGTAGAGGACTTAAGTAAATTAAGGATAACTATTCCTTTTACTGAAGTGGTGAAGATTCCCCCAAAAAGGGAAAACATTATGAGATTATTGGATGATCCGTCTGAAAAAGCAGAGGTTGTTCTCACAAGTCTGAAATAAATCCATAAAAATCAACTACCAAGATGAGAGGTAAAATTCCTCCCTTTTATATTTCAATTGAAAATTATGTTGTTTCACTTCATAATTGTTTAGTTGATACATAAAATACCAATAATATTATTCCATTGGCATTCATGGAGGAATTGGGCATGAGCTTTACTAAATATTATGAGACTGGTGAAAGTATATATGGAATTGATTCTATAAAAGTGCCAGCTTATGGAGAAATCAAGGAATTTTATGCTTGGATCACGGTGGCTCCCCATATTATCACAGTTTTCAATATCCTTGTGGTAGAGCTTCCTCCTGCATCTGGATTTTTGTTGGGAAGATAGTGGTCATGTATAATTGGGGGACATATAATGAACGATGGAAGTTGCATGATGCTTCCAGACAAAGAAGGAGAAATGATTAAGGTACCCCGTGAACACATGAAACCCTTATCTTTAAAAGAGAAGGATAATGAATTAATGGAAGACTATATAGATGCTGGGATTGGAAATTATGCTATCCTAGATATGGAACACATTGAAATCCTAGATCAAATTCAAGACACGGAGGATCAAGATAATTTGTTTGAAGGTTACTAGAGGATGTCATTCAATGGATCTTGTTCAAGCTCTAGAAGTGGAGTTGGAGTTGTCCTTGTAAGTCCAAGTAAGATTATTCACCCACATGCTATCAGACATGAATTTGCATGTACTAATAATGAAGTGAAATATGAAGATTTGATTCAGGGGATGATTCTTGCACAAGAAATGAAGATAAAACATATACTTGTGACTAGCGAATCCGAGTTGGTAATTATTCAAGTCACCTAGAGGTATAAAATAAAGAAGGAAAAACTCAAGTTATATTTCAAAAGAGTTAACAAACGGATGAAATCTTTCAGCTCTTTCAACATTTCTTTCATTCCAAGGGACAAGAATGAAAAGGCAGATTCATTGGCTTTAGCGGCCTCATTGTCAAATCTAGATAATATGAAAAGAAAAATGTCTTTTCAGGTAGAAAGAGTATTCTAACCTTCTATACCTGATAACTTGGAATATTTGCAAGTGTTTGAGAATGATGAATAGTTGGAATTTTTTTTGTTGAACGATGATGATGATGAAGATAATCATATATCTACTATCCCGAAAGATTGTATTCAATTTGAGTCTCTTTTTACAAAAAATTATCATGCTAAGAATCTCCTGTAAGAAATTTCACTTCGAAAGGTTCAAGAAACAATAAAGATCAATATTGGAACTGACAGTTCCCCGAAATATGTCAACCTGAGACTTGATTTCAGCATCGAAGAGGTTGATCAATATGTTTCATTGTTTAAAGAATATCTTGATGTGTTCACATGGATCTTTGATGATTTGAAAGCTTATGATGAAACAATATTTCAACATATCATTCCTTTGAGAGAAGAAGAAAAGTCGGTCAAGAAAAAAATAACGATAATGAACCCCAAATTGAAACCTATGGTAAAGGTTGAATTGGAGAAATTAATACATCCCATTAGACACTCCTACTCAATTTCAAACCCTGTGATAGTAAGAAAGAAGACCGGGGAAATCCGAATGTGTGTGGATTTCATGGATCTTAACAAAGAAAGTGTAAAATATAACTATCATTTACCTAACATGGAGTTTCTTATCCAGTAAGTCATGAGATCATCTTGTATGTCCATGTTGGAAGGTTTTTCTAGATATAATCAAGTCTTGGTTGTTGAGGAAGACAGAGAAAAGACAACATTGATAACACGTTGGGAGACATATGCATATGTTAGGATTCCTTTTGGTTTGAAGAATGCAAGAGCCACATTTCAAAGGGACATGGATCATGCTTTCGATGGGTTGATCTGGAAATTCATGGTAGACTATCAAGATGACTTGAAAATCCATTCAAAAACAAGGGGTTATCACATTCACCACTTAAGGAAAGCTTTTTACACATGCAGATTATATGTTGTTTCACTAAATCAAAAGAAATGTTTATTTGTTGTAACTCAAGGAAAAATATTGGGTCATATTGTGTGCAAGGAATGGATTTATATAGATCCAGAAAGAGTCAAATATATAAATGAACTCAATGCTCCCTCATCTAAGAAAGGAGTTTAATCATTCTTTGGTCCCTGTTTATGAAAGTATTGTGAAGCCAATCAATCTATTGTTGAAAAGGGACAAAGGGTTTGAATGGATAGAGGATACACAAGATGATTTCAACAATATCAAAAGAGAGATCACCACAGCTCTAGTCCTTATTATCCCACATTTTCAAAGGTATTTCATCATTTATTCATTCTCTACCAAAGCCGTTGTTGTGTCTGTTCTTACTCAGTGGAATACCAAGGGTGAAGAACTCCCAATTAGTTTCGTGAGAAAAACCCTTCACAATTATTAATTGAGTTATTCATAACTAGAAAAGCAAGCCCTGGTTCTTGTGAAAGCAGTGGCGGACTTTCAGACGTACATACTAAATTATCATGTAATTGCTTATGTCCCATCCTCACCAGTGAAGATGATTTTGAAACAATAATTGAGAGAAGGAAAATGGGCCAACTGGCTAGCAAAGATCCAATAATATGATATTGAAATTAAACCTTTGAAGTTTGTTAAAGGACATAGTTTATGTAAGCTCATCACAAATAGCGATTCTATGGATGGAATGATTTCAATTGCAGTAGGAGAAGCATAGGCCAATTCATAATGGTATGGAGACATTGTATTCTATTTGAGGTTCGGGCATCTTCCAGTTACCATGAGCCCTAAAGAGAAAAGAAGATTGAAGATGAAGTCAAATCAATATGTGTTGATTTCTGATATACTGTTCAAAAGGAACTATGATGGTGTATTACTGAGATGTGTTGATGAAAAAAAAGCTCAATAACTAATGAGGGAATTCCATGTAGGGATATGCGGGGGGGAATTTTGTAGCTATGGCCATCGGCCATAAGATAATAAGAGTTGGATTTTATTGGCCATCAATTTTTAGAGACACATATGCTACAATAAGAAAGTGTGTATCTTGCCAACAATGTTCAGGGAAAATGAAGAGATCTATGATGTTGTTAGAACCTATAACTGTAGAACAACCATTCTCCCAATGGGGACTTGATGTTGTTGGGTCAATAAATCCAAAATCAATCAAGGGACATATGTACATTCTCAACGCTATATATTATTTTACGAAGTGGACAGAATCAGTGGCATTAAAATGTATCAATTTTGAAGATTTAATCAAGTTCCTCAAAGATAATATTTTGTCAAGATTCAGTGTCCCAGACAAATTTATCATTAATAATGGTTTTATTTTCATCGGTTCAAAATTTAGAAAATTCTGTGGAGAATATGGAATTATTATGGAGAAATCATCAAATTATTATCCACAAGAAAATGGTCTTGCAGAATCCATAAATAAGACACATATTCAGATTTTGAAGAAACCTATTGACAAGAACCAAAGGAATTGGCACTTAAAGTTGATTGACACGTTGTGGGAGAGAAGAACGACTCCAAAATGTAACACTGGGATGTCTCTATATACATTGGTTTACGGGAAAGAAGCAAAAATTCCAATCAGCCTCGAACTCAATGATTTGACTTTTGTCATTAATATAGAAGATGTAGAAGAGAGTTCATCCATACAAAGAAGGATCAACCAGTTGTTGAAATTAGAAGAAGAATGAAGAAAATCCCTGAATAGAACTTATCAGAGACAAAAAAGTGTCAAAATATATTTTGATCATAATGCAACTGTAAAAAAATTCAAAAGGGACAGTTGGTGTTACTCTGGAACAAATCCAAGGAGAAACCATCGATGCATACAAAGTTTGAATCGCTTTGGATTGGACCATACATCATCGATAAGATCGTGGGTTTTAATTCTTATATGCTCAAATACATGAAGGGTAAAAGATTGATGTTTCCCATCAACGAGCAACATTTAAAAGGTTTATTCACCTAAAACTTTCTCATTTTCCTTATACATAAATTTTATTTTTTAGTTTGTATATTCTTACCTTGACTCCATAGACCAATGAATGGAATCACCTAGTCATAAAGATTATGGATTCTTGACAACCCACAGGGGGTTGTCATCCCACAATTGGCGCTAGTTGTTGAGATTAATTCCCACTTCTGAATTTTTCTTTCCCTTTCTATTTTCCCAACATCCTTTATCCATTGCATTTCCCTATTCTATACATATCCTCATTCCCCTTTTCTTTTCTACCTTCTCTTTTCCCTTTATAGTTACTATACTTAGTCATTTTTCAAAAAACGGTGGGTTCGTAGGTTGGAAAACTCGCGGGTCTTCACCTCCATTCATGTTCCCATATCATGAATCTGAATGACAATTTTTTTATAATATACATAACCATTCTCACAACCACAGGTTCACAGGTTCAATTTTTTATCTTCCAAGTTCCGCAATATCCATTTTTCACCTAAAGATCCATGATCTACATTATGACCATCGGACCTGTCGCGGATGTCAAGCCCGTAAGAATTTATTTTATCCTATGTCCAAGTATGATCGACCAATATGCAATACTTAACCTATTTTCAATCGTTTGAAATCCCATATTCGTGGGTTCCCGAGTTGGAGGGTTCACAAAAAACCCAAATTTAAATTGCTCTTGTTCGTCCCCACCATCTTTGTGATTTGCTCACGTGGTGTCCTTGGTCATTTCTTGCCTGCCACGTGGCAGCCTCTGATTGGTCCATGTGCCAGCCTCTCACTAGTCCACATTTTTTCCTTCCAAATCAACACACTACATCAGCACACCATGTCAACGTATAGACTCTACAGACTGCCATGTGGCATGATCCGATTGGTCAACGGATCGGTCCAAAAATGCCAAAACTAGGTGACACATGGCAGCCTCTGGTGATGCCACATCACCATGCTGGCATCAGTATCCCATGTGTCATATTCCTTCACCTTCCACGTGTGTTGTATGGATGTTGACGTCAGTACTACAAATGTTGACTCATCCCCTACTGACTGGGCTAGGTTGACCAAAATTTGATAGTGAATATCTTTCAATCCATAACTCTGTTTGATGAGCCATTTGTGACGTTAAAAATATTGTGATGTGCTCTTCGTGATCATGTCATTAAACTGAGTTTTGGGAATTTTGAATTTTTCCCATTTCTTTGTCTGTTGAAGCCATTTTGAGTGTCTTGATTTGCCTCTGTGAGTTATGAGTTATTCTTAGCCTTCTCTGGATCCTTTTTGGATCACACCTTCCCACTGAGAGATTTTTGGACCACCAAAATATTTCATCAATCAACAGGTAAGTGAGGGAAGATTCCCCTCACTTTGTCCTTCTCTATCCACTTTGCCTTGCTTGGCTATGTGTCTTTTAAGCCTACTCAAATATAATCAACATCACCCCTACGTGAAGTCCTCATCCTCCTATCCAGGATGATATTTTCCTGTAACTAATCGAAGTACTCAGGTGAAAACTCATCAACTGAAGGTATTGAAACTTCCTCATCTTGATCCATGATCAAGGGAGGATAAAAAAGTTTCAATTTTTCAATGTTCACAACTGAGTAAATCTGCATGTAAGGTGGAATATCCAGAGAAAAATCATTGGTACCACTTTTCTCTAAGATAGTGAAGGGTCCATATCAGATGGACTTGAGTTTCTTTCCTTCAACCTTTAATCTCTCCTTGTTGATGTGAAGCCATACCCACTCTCCAACCTAGAACTGATGATCAACCATGTGCTTGTCATGCCGATATTTATACTATGCTTGACTTTTCTCCAACTCTTCCCTGATTTCCTGGTGTATCTGCTGGATCCTCTGGATGAACTTGCGGGCTCTGTCCTCTGTTCATTCTTCATTCATATCGGCATATCTCCCATACATCAAGTCCAAAGTAACCTTTGGTAAGTACCCAAAACATGTCTCCAAAGGTGAAATCTGAGTGGACGAATGCAAATCTCGGTTGTAATCATGTTCTACATAAGGTATATGTTCATCCCATAACTTGGGATGCTTGTTGCAGTAGCCTCGAAGAAAAAGTACCATTGTTCATTTTACCACCTATGTTTGTCCATCGGTCTATGGATGGAAAGTAGTGCTCCTCTTCAATTTGGTGTCCATCATCCTTCACAAGCTAGTCCAAAAGTCCCCAAGGAATCAAGTATCTTGATCCAAGACAATGGATGTGGGTAACCCAAAGTGAACCCAAACATACTGAAATAAGAGATTAGAAGTATGCTCAACAGTGATCTACATTTTACATGGCATCAAGATACACATCTTGTTGAACCTATCCACTACAACATACCAATAGTCATGACCCCCTTTGGTCATTGGTAAAACCTCTACAAAATCCATGGATATACTTTCCCATGGATGTTATGGAATAGGAAGTGGTGAGTATAGCCCCAACTTTCTATTAGTGGGCTTACAAGTAGAACCTATCACACACCCCTTTACATATTTAGTTACAATTTCTTTCATTTGAGGCTAGTAACAAAACCTCTGCAAATGAGCCATAGTTTTTCCTACCCCAAAATGTCTACACACAAGAGAAGTGTGAGCTTATCATATTACATGGACTCATTCACTTGTAGGAATACATATCTTTCCAAGATGATAGAGTAGTTTTCCCTGCAGACAATTGTTTTTTACTTGTGCACCAAGGGTTAGCTTCTCATATACTTATTTAAAATCTTCATCGGTGGCATATTTTTCTACATATATAGAAGTATTCTTCAAACTAATAGAAGCACTAGGAGGTATAGAAAGCATATCAGCTACCTTGTTACTTGTAACCTATTTGTACTTAATTACCAAATGAAATTGTTGTAGAAAACCCATCTATCTGTAGTGTTGATATTGTTGCAATTTTGTCTATTCTTGGAAATACTGTAAGGGATGGTGATCTATATGTATGATTGTTTCCTTCCCTAACAAGTATTGCTTCAATTTATTTACGCTATGGACTAATGCATACAACTCTTTATCATATGTAGGATAGTTAACAACAACTTGGTTAAAAGTTTCAGACTGGTAACAAATAGGCTTACGATATTGCGTCAATATTGCACCCATGGCATATCCCTTAGCATTTGTCTTGATCTAAAAAGGATGTTTAATATTTGGCAGTGCTAATACTGGTGCGGTCGCCGGTATTTATCTTCTCCTTCAAAGTCTTGAAAGATTTTTGTTGCTTTCCTTCCCACTGAAAAGTGTTCTTCACACTGGTTAATTCATGCAAAGGAGATGCTATAAAGGATAAGTTGGAAATGAACCTACTCCAATACTATAATGCACCTAAGAAGCTTCGAACTTTGGTTAAACGTTTTGGCTTAGGCCAATTTACAATTACATCAATTTTGGAAGGATCAATTTTTAATTGTCATCCTCCTACAATATGACCTAACTACACAAGTGTAGTAT
The DNA here is from genome assembly GCA_010110895.2 of Picea sitchensis. NCBI lineage: Eukaryota > Viridiplantae > Streptophyta > Pinopsida > Pinales > Pinaceae > Picea > Picea sitchensis. Next base: position 42,499 of record SNQJ01S0021672.1, on the reverse strand, counting down.
TGCCAAATTCACATTTAGACAATTTTACATACAAATTTTCCATTTTCAAAGTATCCAATAATTGCTTTACATGCCTCACATGTTCATCCCAAGTCCCGCTAAAAATAATAATGTCGTCTAAATATAAAATCACAAAGTCATCTAGGAAAGGCTTGAATACATCATTCGTCACACGCATGAAAGTTGTTGCAACATTACAAATCCCAAATGACATAACTAACCACTCAAACAATCCTTGCCTGGTTTTAAAGGTAGTTTTCCATGCATCATGTTCTGCGATCCTGATTTGATGATATCTACTGCGCAAATCCAACTTATGAAATAAAAAACATTCTTCAATTGATCAAGTAAATCATCTATATGAGGAAGAGGGTATCGATTTTTCACCGTGATTTTATTTAAGGCTCGGTAATCGACAAAAATTCTATAGGTGTTATCCTTCTTTGGCACCATCACGATCAGAGAACCATAAGGAGATGAACTGGGCCTGATGACCCCTTGATCCAATAAGCCTTGTACCTACTTCTTGATCTCTGTCATCTCCACAACTGACATCCTATACATGCCCACATTAGGAAGAGGAGAATCCTGCTGAAGATGTATCTCATGTTGGATTTCTCTCTTAGGAGGTAATCCATCTGATTCTTGAAAAATATCATCATACTAGGTGGTCCGCTAGATTTGTGGACCCACCAAACCAATTTTTTTCCAAATTTTTACTCACGGGGTGTCTTTAGGCATTTATCGCCTGCCACGTGGTAGCCTCTGATTGGGCCACGTGGTGGCCTCTCACTGGTCCACATTGCCACCTGGAAATTCAGCACACCACTTCATCACTCCACGTCAACATACAGATTGTACGAACTTCCACGTGGCATGATCTGATTGGTCCACAGATCTATCCAAAAATGCCAAAACCATGTGATATGTGGTAGCCTTTGGTGCTTCCACGTCACCATGCTGACATCATGTTGATGTTAGAATGCCATGTGTCACCTTCCTACTCCTTCCACTTGTGTTGTACAGATGTTGACGTCAGTCACATGGATACTAACATCAACAATACAGATTCTTACTCATCCCCTAGTGACTTCACTAGGTTGACCAAACTTTGACCATGAATATCTTTCAATCCGTAACTCCATTTGACGAGCCGTTTGCGTTGTTATAAATCTTATGACGTTCTCTTCACGGTCATGTCATTTTCATGGAGTTTTGGGAACCTTGAATTTTTTCCCTTTCTCTATCTGTTGAAGCCATTCTTAGCATCTTGAGTTTTGTGAGTTTTAAGTTGTTATTAGCCTTCTCTGGATCCTTTTTGGATCACACCTTCCCATTGAGAGCATTTTGGAACACCAAAATATTTCATCAATCAACAAGTAAGTGAGGGAAGAGTCCCCTCACTTTTTCCTTCTATATCCACTTTGCCTTACTTGGATGTGTGCCTTTTAATCCTACTTGAATATAATCAACATGACCCCTGCATGAAATCCTCGTCCTCATGTCTAGGATAATATTTTCCTGTAAATCATCCAAGTGCTCAGGTGAAAAATCATCAACTGAAGGTATTGAAACTTCCTCATCTTGATCCATGATCATGGGAGGATAAAAAAGTTTCAAGTTTTCAATGTTCACAACTGAGTAAATTTGCATGTAAGGTGGAAGATCCAAACAGAAAACATTGGTACCACTTTTCTCTAAGATAGTGAAGGGTCCATATCAAATGGGATTGAGTTCCTTTCCTTCACCCTTCGATATCTCCTTGCTGATGTGGATCCATACCCGGTCTCCAACCTATAACTGATGATCAACCTTGTGCTTGTCATGTCGAGCTTTATACTGTGCTTTACTTTTCTCAAATTGTTCTCGAGCTTCCTGGTGTATCTATTGGATACTTTGGATGAACTTGCAGGATCTGTCCTATTTTCATTCTTCATTCATATCGACATCTCTATCATACATCAAGTCTAAAGGAAGCTTTGGTAGGTACCTAAAACATGTCTCAAAAGGTGAAATATGAGTGGACGAATGCAAAGATCGGTTGTAAGCATGCTCTACATAGGGTATTTGTTTATACCATAACTTGGGATGCTTACTGCAATATCCTCGAAGAAAAAGTACCACTGTTTGGTTTACCACCTCTATTTGTCTGTTGGTATGTCGATGGAAAGTAATGCTCCTCTTCAATTTGGTGTCCATCATCCTCCACAAGCTAGTCCAAAAGTCCCCAAGCAATCGAGTATCTTGATCCGAGACAATGGATGTTGGTAACTATTGGCCCTTGACTAAGTTTTGAGGAAAAAATGGTCAGGTTTGACAACCCTTTTTGGACTTCGACAAGTTGGTCGAAGATGGAGCACCCAGGCGGAGCTGAGATCGCAGGATCTCACTTGATTTGTGGACCCAACAAGGTGTTCCTTAGGGTTTTTGTATTAGGGTTTATAGGATGTTGGCCCATGAGTCTACCCATGATTAGGCCTTTTTGTAAGAAATTGTAAAAGTATAAATAAGAAAGAATGCAATGTAGTGAGGGGGATTGAATGAGATAAGTGCAAGAGGCAAGTAGCTCTGAGTTGCTTAGTGCAACAGATTGTGTACGTAAGGCTATGTGCTTGACAAAGGAGTTGGCTCTATGCCTTGACCTAATTTTGGGAAGGTAGATCTAGCGCTCAGTGTGCGGATCACATATCCGGTGTGAATCTTGGCTCTGTGGCTTAGTGCACACGAGAAAACGAATGTAAGATATCAAAGACTAATAAAGAAGTAGAAACTCTTGGTGGATGTAGCCCTACACTGGGGTGAACCACCTATATCATGTCTTGATGGTTTTCTTTGTTCTATGATGTCTATGCTATGAATATTCTTAGTGCATTGACTATTATATATAATAGATAGATCTATGAATTCCTAGTGATTTATTGAATGTGATAGATATAAATTATGATGCTAAGTGAGATGTGTATTTTTTCATTGTTACTATGCTTATCTATCCTTAGGGTTTGTTCTGAGATGTGAATAAAGTTGATAAACTGATGCATGTAGTTCTTAAGTACTCTGCGAAGTAATTGTAATAACATATCTATGTCCCAGCTTGGTTACACACACCTGATTCCTGTAACCCCTCTGCCTCTACCTTGGGTGAGACTTTTCCTGCTTCACAGGTGTTTCTGAAAGGGCTGGTAGTTAGGGTTTTGATGGTGCATTGTTGAATCATTGAACCCTGGGTCTGCTCCTATTCCAACAAATGGTTCCATTGCTGGGACCTGAAACTGTGATTTTTGGGAACTAAAGTAAATAAAAGAGAATCTTTGTGCGTAGATTAACCATTGTAGTGAGAAGTACTCTACTTGACTTGTGAATCTATGTGCTAAGAAAGAAACATGATCTGAAGAAAAGAGGTAAGATATTGAAAGAGGTAAAGCTTTGTACTTTGATAAAATTAATATAAGCAAAAGTTTTTGTTTCGAAAGAATGGATTTAGGTATGTTTAATAGATTATATCCTAGTCTGAAAGATAGGGCGCAACAGGAAGAAAGAGTTTATCTAAGTAAGGCTAATAGAAATGAAGAAAGATATGTTATTCCTATGCATAGAAAGAATTTTTGGACTAACAAGTGGATGCAAGAACCTAGAAAGAATTTTTGCAGATTGCAAGTCCAACACTGTGATCCTAGTGTGTAGTACACGAGGAAGAGAGGATTAAACCTACATTATAACTACAAAATACTGAGACATCTTGCTAAGAAATTCCCTGGTATAGGTCCTTTTTGTCTTTGTTGTAAAATTGTTGGTCATGAAGTTGAGGATTGTCCAAGGATGATTGCTAAAGTTGAACAAATGAACTTGAGTCAAGAGAATAAGAGCATATTAGAATATTAGAAAGAGAAATGATCAGAGGAAGTTCGGACTACATTAGTACATTTAAAAGAAGAAATTAATGATCACAAAGATGTCAGTTTACAAGAGATCATGAAAGAAAAACAACACATAGGTACAAGAATAGGAGACTTCGACATAGACTGTGTCTTGGATGAGGAAACACAAGTGAATATTATGATAGAAAGAACTTGGGAAATTTTGGGAAAGCCTACTATAATATATTCATTGGGAAGAATAGGTTTATTCAAAGGAAAGATGATAACCTTATGTGGAAGAATTACTAATGTACCTGTTATTATTCATGGAACATTGACTGAAGAGGAATTGAAAGTCATTAATTTTGTTGAGAACAATGCCTTTTTCCCTCTTTTGTTAGGAAAGACGTGGATTGAGAAGGATCAGATCCAAAGGAAAGAAGAGGAGGAAGCTATAGAAAAGAAAAAGAAAGAACTAAGGCATTTCATAGCTAGAAAAATAGAACGACTGATAGAAAAATGAGAAGTTAAGTCGAAGCAGCAGAAGGTAAGAGAATTAGCTATTGAGGTTGAAAGAATGAAAGAAGGTTTGAGGGACTTATACATGCAAAAAGAAAGTATACCCACCCTGGATTTAATAAGAGAAGAGGTCTCAACTTCGATCCTTTTGAGATCATATCAGCAGCGCGAAGTCACTATGATAGGAGAAACTAAGAATAAGAATGGAAAGAGGAATACATAAATATTTAGAGAGACTCAGATCATAGGAAAGAAGGAAAGGAAGCTCAGTAAGAAGAAATCCGAGTTGGAAAAGCTATGGGGATTTATAGATAAGACTTCACAGGAGGTAGGGATACAAGCTCTGAACCTCACTGGAACAACAGGACTAGGTAGAATGGGACTTCACCTCAACAAATCTATATGACCGTTGGAGGCACCCCAACCATTAGAATGACTCTCTAGAATGGATAGGAAACACATTTATGGGTGAATAGATTGCGTTTGGGACATTGAGACTGCACCATAATGGACATATTCGCATTAATGGAATCATTCTTACCCGTTAGAAGTATTTGTTACGACGCTTTCTTATTTAACCTAATGGTCATTACATCGGGACCAATTTTCTCCATCCATGATTAACGTTACTAAAAGAGAATTGATTGTGTGTCAAGCTGTGACTTCAGAACCTAGACATTGCCATCCACTTGTTTACCCCACTTTTCCGATCGCCTACCCTGACTTATCCATTTAAAAGTGAGAATGTCAGGAGAATAGACTAAGTTAGAAAATTTTGTTGAAGAGGTCCTTAAGAAGTTTATGGATGACATAGCTATGTCTGAAGGTGTTCAGGCATCATTGACTATGGGACTGCAGGCTTCCCCTTCAACTGCATGACGTTCTAGCCATGCTAACCCCGCGAATGAGAAGCAACGTAAGCATCGCGATGATCTAGCTAATGCGAAGCAGATCCTGTCAATATTACCATATTATATCCCTTCTTTGACTAGCACAGTTAACCATGACAACATCCCACAGAACTAAAAGTACACTTTGATCACCATGTACATCTTGAAGGGGATACGCATAATTGGAAGCCAGTTGGGACAGATCCCATCCCTGGAGAATAATGAATTTAACCTTGGAGATAGAAAGAACTATGCCATTCTCACCCCTCATAGATACTTAATGAAGACCACAGGGAATAAGCCTCTCATCGTCGCCTAGTCATAGATAAAAGAGCTGGCACAGTCCACTATACCAATGTGATGAAGATTCCTCATTTTGGCTGACATTAGGAGGTTAACTCTTGAGTTAATATCCTCTTGTCATGCTATCATGGTGGATACCTATGGATTGATAGGAATATTACGGTGCATTTGACGTTGATCCACCTGATCATGGGATTGAGCATGCAGGGACCCCAACCTCAATAGTTCTACCTAGGGAAGGCCTTGGACCGCTCCCTGTCACAACGCATAAAAGAGGCATACGAAGAAGTAGAAAAGGGAAAGAGAGGCTACAAGGTAACCTATATCCAGGATGGCATAGTGCACCTCGCTTTCCAACTCAGAGATGGAAAGATCATCAGAAAGAACCACCCCACAGAGGTCACCAGGTTCATGGTGGACCTCACAGGGAAATGCATGGAGGGAATGAAAATGAATTGGTCGAGTTACCTTGTCAACGAGCTTGAGAAAGACTGTCGTAAAGCATAGGATCATGGATACGAGTTCCACTTCAGCTGGCTATTCGTGCTGATTGCATTTGTCACTTGGAAAATGCATGAGGGAGAAACTTTCCAGAAATTAAACCATCAGATCCATTGGCAGCTATATTTTCTACATTATGGTATATGAATGACATTTCAAAGAAATGGAACTCGAACACAGTGTTACATACCTACTATCAGCAACTGAAGGGTTCCATAGAGTCATTCCCATGCATGACACCATGCACCTTGCACCAGTATAAACCAATCACTAAGTTATGTGCATATCAACATTTCATATATATCACTGTGAGCAAGGATGAGAGAAAGGAAGAATTGCAGTCCTATTACAAGTTGACTGATGAAAACATGGAGTATATCACCAAGGAAAGGCTAGAGGAGTTCCTTGTACCCATTGCAGATGCAGAGTTGTCCGACGTTGAAATTATAGGAAGCCCCTTAGTCACCTGGGTCAAGCATGTTGGACAAACCAATGCAAAGAAGAAGAAGAAAAAGGAGGAAGTCCAAGATGTAGAGACTGATGATCAAGATAAAGCCTCTGAAGGAAATGGATCTGGCTCCCTAGGAGGAGGAGGAGATGAAGTATATGGAAAGGGAGGAGGGGATGAAGGAGAAAGGAAAGGAGAAGGCAAAGATACCTCGCCAAAAGGTCCCCCTGCTGAAATAATAACACTGCAGAAAAGGAAGGTTTCTCCACAAAAACCTTCAGCAAGAAAGAAGACCCATGCTAGTAAGCCCCAGTTGGAGGTCACACTCATAGAATATGATATTAGTCTAGTCCATGGAGCGATGGAGGATGAGTCCAAGGATATCTTGCAGAGATATGGAGCGAAGCAGGACGAACTATATGGTAGGATAGAAAAGAAATTGAGTGAAGTACATGAAGTTATTGTCTTGGTCCGCGTGGTCCCTACTACGCCGTCCTCATTAGAGACTACATAGTTGGGGGATGAGCCAGCTAAACTTCAAATACTTTTAGATGCAACAGAGGCTCAACTTGAGAGATTCCAAGAAGAGAAGGAGAAGGATACAGATGCCTTGAAGCAAGAAAAAGAACAGATCTTAGAGATATTCGAGTTGCGCGATACTGTGTAACCACTTATGAAAACGTGAAAGATGAGTTATGGGTGATTCTTGAGGAAGAAAAAGTGAAGATACAGAGGGAAAAGTACCAACTGCTCCCAAAGAAGACTATAGTCAAATAAGTGGTGAGAAGAGAACTTCACTCTGTGCCAGGTTTGGAACAGGAGGAACATGAGGCAGTCGAGGATCAAGTGATGAAGCACGTCAAGGCCATCCAACAACTTCAAGCAAGGGTAACAAAATTGGAGATCCAAGCAATACAAAGCACTCTATAGGAAGTTTGCGACCAGAGGGAAGAAGCCACTAAGAGCACAGTCAGAAGGATCATATCCCTCGCCTCAGAATGAAAAAAACTGAGCAACATAAGCACACAGACCTATGAATGCCTCATGAAAGATCTAGATCTTAGGAAGTTGGAAGAACAACTATAGGAGGTGCAACAACATGCACCGACAATTCAAGCGTAGATGAAGTCACTCACTAGACTCGAGAGAATGAAGAGATCACAAGAATAGCGCACAACCCAACAACATATTAGTGCCATCGAGGGTAGAGTAATGGAAGTCACACAGAGGCTACAATCGGTGCAGGAGGAAGCCTACATGGTGTTTGAAGAGATCGAAGGAAAAGGTTCGCAACTGGACCAAGTGGTCGCGACAGTGGAACAACACCTGGAAGGGCCTTTTATAGAGAAAATGATCCTTGAGTTCGTTGAGTAGGAAGCTTAGGCGAAGAAACAAGTTGAGGCAGCTAGAGCTAAGCTCGAGACCTTCAAAATAGTGTTTACTAGACTTGAGTGACTCGCGATGAGTCACATGTGAGTGTTGGCGGCCTATTGGACCTCGACCAAGTTTTGAGGAAACATTGGTCAAGTTTGACCACCCTTTTTTGGACTTTGACAGGCTGGTCGAAGATGGAGCGCCTAGGCGGAGATGATATCACGGGATCTCACTTGATTTGTGGACCCAACAAGGGGTTCACTAAGGTTTTTGTATTAGGGTTTATAGGATGTCAGCCCATGGGTCTATCCATGACTAGGATTTTTTGTAAGTGATTTTAAAAGTATAAATAAGAAAGAATGTAATGTAGTGAGGGGGATGTAATTAACTAAGTGTAAGAGGCTAGTAGCTCTAAGTTGCTTAGTGAAATAGACTGTGTATGTAAGGATTTGTGCTTGATAGAGGAGTTGGATTTGTGCCTTGACCTGATTTTGGGAAGGTAGATCTTGCGCTCAGTGTGTACATCATCTGTACAGTGAGAGTCTTGGCTCTGTGGCTTAGTGCACAAGAGAAGATGAATGTGAGAGCTTGAAGACTAATAACAAATAAAAAGTCGTTGGTGGACATAGCCCCACATTGGGGTGAACCACATATATCATGTTTTGATGGTTTTCTTTGTGCTATGATGTCTATGCTATGAATCTACTTAGTGCATTGACTATTATATAGGATAGATATATCTATGAATGCTTAGTGATTTATTGAATGTGCTAGATCCAACTTATGATGCTAAGTGCGATGTATATTTTTTCATTGTCACTGCGTCGATCTATCCTTAAGGTTTTTTTTGTGATGTGAATAAAGTTTATAAACTGATGCATGTAGTTATTAAGTACTCTGTGAAGTAATTGTAATCACATATCTGTGTCCCATATTGGTTACAGATATCTGAGTCCTGTAACTCCCCATGCCTCTACCTAGGGTGAGACTTCGCCTGGTTCATAGGTGTTGCTGAAAGGTTCGGTAGTTAGGGTTTTTTTGGTGCGTTGTTGAAGCGTTGAACCCTGGGTCTTCCCCTGTGCCAACAATAACCCAAAGTGAACCCAAAAAAATTGAAAGAAGACGTTAGCACTCTACTCAAAAGTAATATGGTTTTTACATGGCATCAATATACACATCTTGTTGAAACTATCCACTATAACATACAAATAGTCATGACCCCCTTTGGTCATTGGTAAACCCCCTAAAAAATCCATAGAGATACTTTCCCATGGATGGGATGGAACAGGAAGTGGTGTGTATAGCCCCAACTTTATATTATTGGGATTACAAGTAGAACACATCACACACCCCTTTACATATTTAGTTACAATTGCTTTCATTTGAGGCCAGTAACAAAACCTTTGCAAATGAGCGATAGTTTTTCCTACCCCAAAATGCCCAGACACAAGAGAAGTGTGAGATTCTCATATTACATGGATTCATTCACTTGTAGGAATACATAGCTTTCAAATATGGTAGAGTAGTTTTTACTACAGACAATAGATTCTCATATACTTCTTTAAAAGATTCATCGATGGCATATTCTTCTACATAGCTAGAAGTATTCTTCAAAATAATAGAAGCAACAATAGGAGGTCTAGAAAGCATATGGGTTACCTTGTTACTTGTACCCGTTTTGGTTTTAAGTTTTTCTTTATCACATACCCAACCAAGAGGATAAGGTTTCGGATGTGGTTTCATTTCAACACCCATCTTCTTGACAAGTGTTTCAGATATTAAGTTTACTTGGGAACCCGAATCAAATAATGTATCTATCTTAGTGTGTTTAGATACAACTCTTATGTGAAATAATTCATTATTCTCTCGTTCATCAACATGAGATTCATTATTGGAACTTGAACTAGCATGAAGGGAATATTTACCTTGTAATCCAACCGCTATGATCTTTCCTTCATCTCCTGAGTCGGAACCAAGATCTTTTTTCACTGTGGCAATGATTTTTGTCTTCCCCTTTCCATCGAACTGTCTTAATTTATTTTCTGGATGCAGTTTCCAACAATGTTCTTCATTGTGGCCAATTTTATTGAAATGAGTGCAAGATGGATTTCCTCCTTCTCTCGTCACTGTGGCAGTATTCTTTTCCTTCATTTTAAACTTCTTAAAAGTTTTATGTGGGAGATTGGAAGGTTTCTTAGTGGGATCTTCTTGAACATGTTTCCCCCTGTTAAAGACTAGTGGGTTAAAAAAAGAGAAAAGTGTGACAAATATAACTCTGAAGTGCACCAATATACTTCATTAAAGTTTCATAAGAATCCAAAGGAATGTTCAATGCAAGAGCTTTCTTCCTAAATTCTTTTGTGAAACTTTGTACAGTTTGACCTTTACTTTTCCTTAAAGTTTTCCATTCCATCATTGCTTTATGTAAATAACCTAATCGATAAAATTGCTTCCTTATCACTGATTTAAATTCCAACCATGAGGAAAGAATATTATCACACTTTCTTATGTCTTGAATATTTCTCTCCCACCATACGAGAGAGGGGCCTTCCAACCGAAGAGAAACCAGTTGCACTTTAACTTCTTCTTCATCAATATGTTGGACATGGAAATACACTTCAACCTGTCAGATCCAATTATCTATCTTTTCAGGATTAGCATCTCCATTAAACATAGGTAAAGAAAATTTTACATCAAGCTTTAATAATAGTTTCCTAAAATAGGCTTTATGGCTAGAATGATGAGAATGTTGAGAGGAAGAAGAACTAGAACTCGAAGGTGAAGATGGAGGATCATGAGGATCTCCTCCAACCCCTTAGTTTATCAAAGCATCATCATCTGCATGTGCTTTATTTTTCTTCCCTTTCTTCTTCATCTTCTTCTCGTAATATCCATACATTTGTTCAACCATTTCTGACATGTGATAAAAGACCATGTGAAATTTTTTATCTTGTTCATCACGCTTGTCCTGTTATGCCATTTTCTTCCTTTCATATGCACGACAAACTTTGGGATTGAAATTATTATGAGTTCCTTCATCTTGCTTATTCTTTCCCCTAGTAAGAATTCACACTCAACAATTCAAGCCAAAGATGACTGCTCTGATACCAACATGATCTAGGATATTTTCATCGAGTGACTTATAAAGAATTGCATTAAATGATCATAAATTAAAGTGCACCATTAAATAAGGAAAATATAAAAATGAAGAGACATAAGAATCATATATGAACACAAAAACTTAATGGAGTTGGTCCCTAGTGGACTACGTCTCTGGGTCCTGCTCTCAAATGGGTAGGCTCTTTCATTAACTCAGTAAAAGAATTTGGAAAAATACATAAGTATACCTCATTTTGAAATCAAGCTGCATAAGTAATCCTCATATCAGAAAACAGATAGCACCACTGAATTTGTGGCATCAAATTACCCAAAAATGATAGTCTCCATGCCTCGATCCTACTCTGGCACTCCCAGGCCCAAGAAGAAATTTGTCTCGATTTTCGTGCCCTCTACAACCTGCATTAATGATTGTACTTGAATCGTTTTCCATGCCAAAATGGTCATACGGTATGCACGCCTTCCCCCTGTGGTTGGGAGGATGAAAAATTTAATAAATTCATTGGGCATTGGTTACAATGTAATGGCTCATGACCTGTTGGTTAGGGCGGATATGTTAAGGTGCAAATCTGGGAGGAGGTCCCGGGGTCAAGTCCCGCGGCCTCCCCTTTTGGATTTGTATTGTTACATTATATATATATATATATATATAACATTTATGTTCCACGATTTTTAGTGGTGTTTCTAGAACCATATCCAAATGATTTTAACCGTGGGTAGTTTTGGCATGGTTTACCAGATTTGGTGGACCCGCCAAAACAATTGTTTTCCAATTTTTTTCTCATGGGGTGTCCTTGGGAATTTATTTCATGCCACGTGGTAGCCTCTTTGGACCACATGGTGGCCTCTCACTAGTCCAAATTTCCACCTTCCATGTTAGCATGCCATGCCAACATATGGAATGTACGGACTGCCACGTGACACGATCTGATTGTTCCACGAATCGATCCAAAAATGCCAAAACCAGGTGACATGTGGTAGCCTCTAGTGTTTCCATGTCACCATGATGAAGCCAACATTCCATGTGTTACCTTCCTTATCCTACCACATGTGTTGTATGGATGTTGATGTCAACAGTACAAATGCTGACTCATTCCCTGTTGACTAGGCTAGGTTGACCAAACTTTGACCATGAATATCTTTCAAACTGTAACTCTGTTTGATGATTTGTTTGAATCGTTAGAAATATTGCGACGTGCTTCTCATGAGCATGTCATTTTCACTGAGTTTTTTGAACTTTGTATTTTTTCCCTTTCCTTGTCTGTTGAAGCCATTTTGAGCATCCTGAGTTGCCTATGTGAGTTTTGAGTTGTTCTTAGCCTTCTCTAGATCCTTTTTGGATCACATGGAGAAGGTGTCGGATATATGACTTCCAAAAAATATCATCAAACTGTTTCTCATTGAACTGGACTTAGTCAACTAATCCTCACATTTATTACAATAACATTCAATCATCAACATCAGTAAAGAATCATACGTCTATTTATTTATAAAAACCTAGAATGCTAGAAACATTCTGATATTTTTTCTACACTAGAGACAACTTGCGGTGGTTACAAGGATTGTTTTTCCTACGAAAAATAGGAATTATTTTATTTGTTACTATCATTACAAATATTTTAAGTGGGGATATTGATTTTTAAAGATTAATAATCATCACTCAAGCTTGGTAAAATAAAATGTCACATAAAAATATTCTTGATCCACAAGAAGAAAATCGACAATTACTTGCTAGATTGTGGGATGGAGTGAAAATAAAGGGTGATGGGAAATGT
>SNQJ01S0021672.1:1175-20970 GCA_010110895.2 Picea sitchensis | reverse complement strand
ATTAATTCACCCACATTGTGAATTAATTGTCACTTTATGACTTAAGTGACATATTTCACTTTTGACTTAAAAATCCTAAGTCAAGGTGAAATTAGAATCATAAAGTAAAGTACAAGGGTAATAGTCTTCCCCCTTTGTGATTAGAGACTCATAAGCACATGGGGACCACTTTCCAAGGTATCCAAATCTCAACATTGTGTTGATTTCAAGAACCTGAACAGGAGCTCAAATAAAGACAACTATCCCTTGCCCAACATGGAACACATATTGTAGAGGGTAACTGGTGCATCTAGGATATCCATGATTGATGGTTTTTCTGGCTATAATCAGATATCAGTCATGCCTGAGGACAGAGAAAAAATAGCCTTCACCACTCCTTGGGGCACATTCATGTATGCCAAAATGCCTTTTGGATTAATGAATGCAGGACCAACATTTCAACAAGCCATGGACATAGCCTTCATCAGGGAGAAAGATAAGTGTGTGGTGATCTATTTGGATGACATCACAGTCTTCTCCAGGTCTAATAAAGAGCATTGTTGTCACTTGAAGAAAGTTTTCTTGAAATTTCGGAGGTTTGGCCTTTCCTTAAATCCCAAGAAATCTTTGTTTGCTATGAAGGAGGGGAAGTTGTTAGGCCATATAGTATCAACAGAGGGAGTGAGAATTGATCCCAGCAGGGTAGAGGAAATTTAGACCTTGTCACTTCCCAGGTCTAGAAAGGAAGTCCAGGCTTTTTTAGGGAAGATTAACTTTCTGAGGAGGTTCATCTCAAATTTTGCTGAGTTGGTGAAACACATCACAGCCATGCTCAGAAAGGGAAATGAAGTAAAATGGACTGCTGAACCTAGGGAATCTTTTGTCCAAATAAAAAAGGCATTCACTGAGGCACCCATGTTGATCAGTCCTGATTATTCTAAGGATTTCCTAGTTTTTTCTTTTGCTTCTTTTGATATAGTAGCAACAGTCTTATTGTAGAAAAATGAGGAAGGGCAAGAGAAACCCATTTCCTTCTTCAGTAAGGCATTAAGAGATGTAGAAATCAGGTATGAGATCATGTAGAAATCCGGTATTAGCTTCAACACCCTTTCAACAGTGGGGGTTGGAATTCATTAGAGAAATTCATCCTCCTTCAAGTGGCCATCACAGATGGATCCTGACTGCAATAGACTATTTCACCAAGTGGATAGAAGCTACCCCCACCAGGAGTGCTTCACAGAAGGTAATTATCAACTTCCTATAGGATATCATAGCCATATATGGTTGTCCCAGCAGAATTGTCACTGATAATGCTGCTTCTTTCAAGTCTGAGCCTCTAGTTAAGTTCTGTGAGCAGGTCAAGATTTCACTAATTCACTCCACTCCCTATTATCCTCAAGGAAATGGATTGGCAGAATCTTCCAATAAAAGTCTAATCAAACTCATTAAAATATTATTGGAAGACAATAAGAGGGCCTGGGATTCAAAGCTCAAATTATCTCTATGGGTCGATCGAGTGACAACAAAGAATTCTCTGGGCACATCACCTTTTCAACTTATTTATGGGATGGAGGTTTTGTTTCCCACTCATCTCGCTTTACCTATAGAAAAATTCTTTCAAGATCATGAAGGAGAGCTAGACCATATAGTCAAAAGAATTCATCAAGTGGTGGAAGTGTAACTGATCAGGGAGAAGGTAATGGACATAGCTCATAGTCATGAGCAGAAGATCAAGCAGGCCTTTGACAGGAAGGTCAGGAAGGAGGAATTCAAGCTGGGAGATTTGGTGCTTAAGTGGGATGCATATAGGCAGGATAGGGGAAAACACAAAAAATTTGATGCCCTCTAGATCGGGCCCTTCAAAATCTCTGAAGTATTCTTAAATAACACGTACAGGTTGTAGGATTTGGAGGGTGAAGAAGTTTTTAACGGCCCAGTAAATGGGTATTTTCTGAAGAAATGTTTTGTTTGAGACTTAGACGACTCCTCTGTTTTTGTAAATATTATTTTTCTGTTTATTTTCAGCTTAATAAATGACTCCATAGCCCAACAACAAGGCACTGAAATTGCAAAGAGTTCTTAGAGCCTCACAGGGAGGACTCTATCCCCCATGGAGCCTAATGTTAGCACATATTCTTGTAAGGGGGAAACTTCTCTCTGGATTCGAGTCCTTGGTGAGAAATAGATGAAATGGGACTTAAGACCTATCAAACAAAGTTATCCAAGGTCATAGTCATGAGTGCCCAAGCACAACATGCATAAAACCTCTATTTTTGGGTTAAAAATCAAGCAGGCGGGCATTTTTGCTTTTTAGCGATGAATATCCATCGATGGAGTAGATCAACGGTCATCGGGTAAGCCAGATCCATGGAGTTGAACAAGGTTTAGTGCATGGGCTCATCCCTTAGGTCCAAAGTCACAAAATGATCATGGTCATCCGATCCAGTTGGGACACATGGTGCTTGATTAAGTCCGGTCGCCATTTTGGCCACCGGGACTTTGAAATACAAGGGTCGAATCCCTTCCACCCACGATACGTGAAATGCGAAGGCGCATTTGGGTGCGGGCCTATGGTCATAGAACAGGGTCACATGGAAAGGTGGTTCCTAAAGAAGGGGGAAAGGTGGCAGCTAATCGACATTTCAGGGATTTTGGAGCTCCCGGTGGGAGAATCCCCAAAAGAATCGGGACCGTTAATATTAAATCAAATCCAGACATTGATTGTGGATTAGCCATTTCGACATTTCGACTACCAGGACTTCGAAATACAGGGGGTTGCTCCTCCACTGCATCCGAAATCGCCAAAACGTGAAATGATTAGCCGTTTCAGCATTTCGACTACTGGGACTTTGAAAGACAGGGGGTCGCTCCTCCACTACATCTAGAATCGTCGAAACACGAAATAATTAGTCGTTTCGGCATTTCGGCTACCGGAACTTTGAAATACAGGGGGTCGCTCTTCCACTGCATCTAGAATCGTCGAAATGCGAAATGTGAAAAGCGCCTTTGAAGATAGGTGCAGGGTCATGGCTCGTGGTCACTTGGGGTGATAGATAGAGATGCGCAAAGGTTCAAAGTGTCGCTTTTAGCTGCAGGAGGCGTCGACGTGTTCTCTAGGTGCCAATTCAACTCAGCCTCGATCTTGATCCCTACTAGAGGTAGATAAAGGTAGGAGGAGGTGGTAGAAACCTCACCTCACTCCTTAAATGTAAGGCATGGAGGTTCTGGAAGGCATTCTGCCTAAGATCATCCTGTGTGCATATTTTCCTAAAGAAGCCATGCCAATCTAATGTCCTCATCTGACCAGAAGAGCCTGCACATGCTAATTTGGACTTTAATGTCTCAGCTACCCTCCTGCTACCAAGGTGGTGAATTGCTCTGTGTATATATACTCAGTTTTTGTATTTTTGTGGGCATGGATGGTAGAGCAGAGCTCCCGACTGTAATTTTTTAATGAAACACTAGCTTTCCTGGCTATGTATCTACATATTAAATTTTCTTGTTCAATGTAAGGCAACTCTCTTTTTCATCTGGTTTCGATCTCATACTAAAAGGGTT
Organism: Picea sitchensis; assembly: GCA_010110895.2. NCBI lineage: Eukaryota > Viridiplantae > Streptophyta > Pinopsida > Pinales > Pinaceae > Picea > Picea sitchensis. The sequence goes on along the minus strand of SNQJ01S0021672.1, from coordinate 17,433 downwards.
CAAGATTGATTGATTCACATGAATCGTCATGACTGTGTTATGATAAAGGATTTAGTATAAGGTTGTTATGTTCTTTTAGTGTTTATGCTTTTGAATATAAGAGGTTCCTGTGTTCAAAGTTTTCTTCTACAGGATGTTAGAAGCTCGATGCCTACAGTAGACCTTCCCATTTCTTCACAGAAGTCTTCCTCCTACTCACGCTTATTACAACTTACTGTCTAAAGTTGAACCGAGACCTCATTTGCTTGTGCATGTCTGGCCTAGTTTCTGAGTTAGAACGATATTGTTCTGAGTTTACTTCCATTCATCACCCTTTATCAACAAATCATGACATAAGCTGATGGGCATCAGGCTTACTCCTACTGCAATCCAGGAGTGACTTCTGACGCCAGCAAGCTGCAAATAGATTTAGCAGCAAATCAAATAATTTTTTAATGACAAGAGTTGTAATTAGATTTGGCGGCGATTCAATATTTTTTAATTACAGGAGATGCAATTTTCTTTGGAAGTGAATTAATATTTTTCAATTACAGGAACTGCAATATGATTTGGTAGAGAATCAAATAATTTATAATAACATGAGATGAAAACAGATTTGGAATCGAATCAAATAATTTTGTAATGATAGGAGCTGCAATTAGATTATATTTTTATTTATAAGAGCTGCAATATGATTTGGCAGTGAATCAAATACTGTTATGATGATAAGAGCTACAAAAACATGATCTTGCACTTATTAGATTAGAGATTTTGTACATCTTAGATTTAAGATTTTAATTATACATGAGTCAAGGAAAAGGTAAATTGGTGAAATATTCCGATAGTGTTTAAATTTATAGGTATATAATTTTGATTTTATTAAATTCAACGATAACCACCAGTCCCAACAAGATTTCGTTCTGGTTACAATTTTCTCCATAAGCATGGCCTAAGTTTCATAGGATTGATACAAAGAGAATACCAATCAATAAAATTGGAATCACTTATACTCATTTTAGGGTTCCAAAAACACCAGTGTGTAAAATATTAAAGTCAAGAACTACACCGACACATAATCTATTTCTCTTGTGAAATGAGATACCTGCGATTCTCAGCATCTCTATCACATTCCCAGAGCATAGAACCTTATGAACCTAATAAACAACATGAATCAAAGCATAAATAACATTTGTGAATCAGATAAAATAAGTATATATAAGGGAAGGTGAACCCTATTGGATCATCGTGTGTGCATTGCAGATCTCTATAGTGCTCTAGATTGAGATTTCTCTAATTGACATGTAATACTCTGAATATAAAGTGAGTATAGCACTCTTATATTCCTCGGAATGGTAATATAATCGAGAAAATACCTATCCTCAAGTGGTCTATTAAGAGATGGTTTATGGTCGACCATTAAAATTATTAAAGTTCATCTATCAGAGAAAAACCCATAATGGATTACAATTCTAATTTACATATAATTAAACAACGACCCAACAAAATTAAAAATCACAAAGGGAAAACTCTTTGGCATCCATAAGTTTAATCCAGATCTTCAATTGAAATGATAATGGTCATAATGAATCTTTTGAGATTCAATTTTTAAATAAAATCCAAGTATTAACATAAATGTTCCAGAATTCATCAAGAAGAAATGATTTAAAAATAGATCTCCCAAGTCATATAAAAAATTTACAGAGATCATACTGAATTAAGGAAATTAAGACATGTAAAATTTCAAGTGCAATTTGATCTTATTTCTGAACGTAGAGTAAGCAATAAAAAAAAAAATCTTAGGAATTGAATCTTTGGGTTGTAAAATAATTTTGACAGCGACATTTATTCAATTAATAACAAAAAATCACTTCGCCAACAATTTACAATGATCAACATCAAACAACAAGGTCTGTAAATAATTGATAAATAAATATGGAATCGGATTTCTAGGTTGTATATTAATTGGGCAGCTTTCAAATGAAACTCTAAATTTTGATTATGTCATTTAATTTGGAGGATAATTTTTATTTATTTTTTAATTCAGAAAGAACTTAAATATAATATGATTAATAACGAAATCCATACTCAAAATTTGCAATAAAGTATAATTCTTTCCATAAATGCAAATGTCTCGAAGACATCCATATGAATTTCAAATTTCAGGAGCTATATTTTAAATTTTTTCAGCGATAATTTAACTTCTCAAATTCTATTTGTAAAATCAAATGGAAATGAACAAACTTAATTCTAAATACAATTTACTCTCATTAAAATTACAAATTCAAATTAAAATACCAGAATCGTTGAAGATGGAGAATTGAGGAATCCCATCAGTTCCTTGCATTCCTTCTTAGTTCCCACTTGCTAATCACTGAGAGTTCACTAGTACCTCTCATCCAATGCTAGGGGTACTCTTCTTCCCCCTTATCCCCTCAAGCCGCAAAAGGGGCCACACACAATAAATAAACAAATAATAGCTCCAAGTCTTTCCTTTCAAGGTAGATCTTGGTATCGCAACTCTCACAAGTAAAACACAGTCAAAACCATTTTGGCAGCATAACTTTACCAAGAATAAGTGTGATACATTTTTCTTCTATACCATTTGTTTCATAGAAATCTTGTAAATGACACATGTCCTCATGCACAATTAATTATCTTTTTAATTAATTTAACTAGTAATATTCACCCACACACTTGTCACACACTCCCCAAGTTGCACAAGAAAACATCATTTTTATTTTATTTAAAGAGTTATTTTTCCTCACATTCCCCTATGTGTTCCTATTTTCTCTCTTAGTTGTATCGTTTTTCCCCAAACTCTTATTTAATGAGTGTCTCCTAACTAGATCTTAGTTAGAGTTGGATTAGGATTCTTCTTCTAGTTAGACTAGTGGTAACTAGACTCTAGATACCATTCTATGTGTACACCTATTCTCTCATGTTTTATTTCTTTATATTTTAAAATTTTCTTTTAATATTTTCATTCACACATGTGCATTCCATCCAATTTATATATTTATCTCACTCTTTTATTTAAATTGATTTATCTATATTCTTTTAATTTATTTAATATTTTAATTTAGTCCCCTAACTAAACTAAGACTTAGGCTTAGTCTTAGGATTAGGCTTATACTTTTATTGGGATTTATAATTAATAAATTCATTGTTTGATTAATTATTTTAATCCGACAAGGTCTAATCACTTCAATATTTTCTAGGCCACCTATATTTATTGACTCAAGTTTTTAATTATGTGATGTGCCCTTTAAGATGCACCTCCGTGCTCCAAGGGTGCCACTCGCCTTTGACTGGTTTTGGAAGCTTGTACGAACCTTGGAGTCAAAAATCTGCTCGGTCGATCTTGTGAGAGACTAAGGGATTTTAAGGAATAAAGACTTTGCCTTATTGCGTTCTCTTTAGAAACATTTGTAAATGATTGTCTCAGTCTGCCCTCATGACATCCTAGACCTATGAAACTAGGTAATCATTAACCTATAGTTCAGACTAGGGCATGTGTGCTAGTAGGTTGTGACAAGGACGCTACGACACCTCTCCCTCAATGTTTGGTTTATGTGCATGGCCCATCTACTCCATATGTGAGTCGGATTATAAAGCATCGTCAAGCCTACATCCACTGACAAAAATAATGTCAATAATCTATATACATAATCATACCCAAATAAATCATTTGTCATATGTGCATAAAATGAAATACTCAAACAAATACAATCCACTCCCTGACTCAATCCAGAGTCCAAGGAAGTCCATCGATGCTATCAACATCCATAACTTGTCATGTGCCCTACACATTCAGGAAAACTCATCAATAACATCTGGCAATATATATACATCAATATAACAATAAGTCACAACACAACATCATCATAATATCTAACCCATAATCGAAACTAAATCATAATATATCATAACTGGATCACTTTCACGCAAGTGTCCTCAAATAATATGTCAATAAAAGTGTGCTCAGTAAAGCGGGATTTTACAAGAGACTCTACAAAAGGAAAGAAAAATTATGAAAGTGAAAAAAACTATAATCATGTCACCAAAAATGTTGAACATGAAAAGGTAGTGCCTAAATTTAAAATAAAATCAATGCATGGTCTTAGTTAAGGTAGTGTCTTAGTTAAGGAAGGATGGATGGTCTTAGTTAAGGTAGTGTTTGAAGACATTTCGGTATGTTGGATGTCCTTAGCCTGGATTTGAAAAGGGACGTTCGAGAGAATTAAAAAACATTTCTTTTGGTCTTATGGTTAGGGGACATTCAGAGAAAAAAATGGTTTTACCCTCTTGGAAAAGGTTAACCACTCCTAAATCCATCGGGGTATGGGTCTTAAAATTCATATTCTTCTTTTTTAAAGCATTGGAAGAATATTTTTTTCTCAATATAAAAAAGGAATGGAGAAGAAAGAGTTGAGTGATTTGGCTACAAGTTGGATATGAAAACACCAAAAATTTCCATCACTTTGAAAATTGTTGAGAGATAATTAACACAATATGTAGCATTGAAAATTCAGATGGGACTAGAGCCTTTTCATTCTCTAAAATGGAAAAATAAGGATTTCATTACTTTAGATCTCTATTCAAAGCTGAAACCAGGGCCACCATAGATGTTATTCTATGGTCAGTAGTTTCTCCTTAAGGTTCATAATATAGAATAAAACAAAAGTCTAATGGCCAAGATATCCAAAGAGGAACTCCTCAGTACCCTTCATAGCTTCCAAAAATATGAAAGTCCAGATTTAGATGGGATTCAAATTGAGTTTTTTCTAGGATTTTATGATTTCATTGGAAGTAATCTTTTGAAGGTGGTGGAGTATTCCAAATATAATAGTCAAACTTTGAATGCCTTTAATTCCACATTCCTAGTGTTGATAACTAAGTCAAACAATCGTTTAAAGTTTGACCATTGTATGCCTATCTCCCTTTCTAATATTGTGTACAAAATTATCTCCAAGATGATTTCTTGAAGGCTAAAAATAATTCTATCAAATCATATTTCCCTAGAGAAATTTGTATTTCACAAATTCCAATAGATCCATGAAGAAAATGGAATATTTCAAGCGGTATTTCACTCAATCAAAACTAGGAACAAGAAATCTCTTACCTTAAAGGTCGACCTCTCCATCAAAATATATGGAAACTGAATTGTTTGAGGTTTCAATTTTGGCAAAGTTTAAGAGCAAGGGAAACAAATAGAGAAAAGAAAATGATGTAAATAGAGTCAAGTAGATATAGAAATTCTATTAAATTCTTTTACTATGGAAAGTTAGGTCATTTAAGAAAAGTTAGTAGAAAGTGGTTGTGGGATGAAAAGCACAACCAAAGTGGTTGTGGGATAAATGAACTTATCTTTCTTTCGAGACTAATGTATTGTCTATTGAACTTGGCCAACCACATATTAATTCATCTAATCCTTCATATTAATTATTCATTAGGCTTGTTGTTTGATTGTCAAATTGTTTGTGCGAGTCATGTTTGAGTCTGGAAACCCTCTCATATTGTCAATGCACACGTCTAGTCTAACCATGTCAAATTTCACTCCATACAAGCACAAGTTGAAAAAATTTCAAAATTGGCCCCATTCACATGTCATGAATTATATGCACCAGTTTCAATTACATGAGATGGCGATGCCACCCAAACAGTTGGCCTTGTCTACCTTCACATTAATTATTCTATAGGCTTGTTGTTTAATTGTGAAATTGCTTATGTGAGTCATGTTTGAGTCTGGAAACCCTCCCATATTGTCATTGCATGTGTCTATTCTAACCATGTCAAATTTCAGTCCATACAAGCAAAAATTGAAAACATTTCAGCATTGACCCCATTCACATGTCATGATTTATATGCGTCAGTTTCAAGTACATGTTGAACAGGCAATGACACCCAAAATGTTGGCCTTGCCACCCTTCAAATTAATTATTCTATAGGATTGTTGTTTGATTTTGAAATTGTTTGTGTCAGTCATGTTTGAGTCCAGAAAACCTCCCATACTTTCATTGTGTGCATCTAGTCTAACCATGTCAAATTTCAGTCCATACAAGCACAAATTGAAAAAATTTCAATGTTGGCCCCATACACATGTCACTTATAAGGATGGTTAAGTACATGAGTAGAAACACATTATTTTTGGGTTTTGATAGAATAACCAAAGAATATTCGATTGTCGAATTCTTTATTTGAGTCATGTTTGAGTCCATAAATCCTTTCATACCGTCAATGCATATTTGTGGTCCTAACATGTCATGAAATTTCAGTCCATACAAGCACAAATTGAAAACAAAATCAACATTGGCCCCATTCACATTAATTATTCTATAGCCCTGTTGTTTGATTGTCGAATTGTTTGTGAGAGTCATTTTGAGTCTGAAAACCATCCCATATAGTCAATGCATGTGTCTAGTCTAACAAAGTTAAATTTCATTCCATACAAGCAAAAATTGAAAAAATTTCAACGTTGGCCCCATTCACATGTCATGATTTACATGCGTTGGTTTCAAGTACGTGAGCAGGTCATGGCACCCAAAACATTGGCCTTGTCACGCTTCACATTAATTATTCTATAGGCTTGTTGTTTGATTGTGAAATTGTTTGTGTGAGTCATGTTTGAGTCTGTAAACCCTCCCATACTATCATTGCATGCGTCTAGTCTAACCATGTCAAATTGTAGTCCATACAAGCACAAATTGAAAAAATTTCAACATTGACCCCATTCGCGTGTCATGATTTATATGCATTGGTTTCAAGTACATGAACAAGCGATCGCACCCAAAAATTTGGCATTTTCTCCTTTCACATAAATTATTCTATAGTCTTGTTGTTTGATTGTGAAATTGTTTGTGTGAATCATGTTTGAGTTTGAAAACCCTCCCATATTGGAATTGCATGCATCTAGTCTAACAATGTCAAATTTCAATCCATACAAGCACAAATTGAAAAAATTTCAACGTTGTCCCCATTCACATGTCACTTATAAGTAGGATCAAGTACATGAGCAGACATGCCTTATTTTTGGGTTTTGATAGAATAACCAAAGAATATTTGATTGTAAAATTATTTGTTTGAGTCATGTTTGATTCATGTTTGAGTCATGTTTGAGTCCATAAACCTTTTCATACCTTCAATGCATGTGTGTTGTCCTAACATGTCATGAAATTTCAGTCCATACAAGCACAAATTGAAAAAAAAATCAACATCGGCCCCATTCACATAAATTATTCTATAGGCTTGTTTTTTGATTGTCGAATTGTTTGTGCAAGTCATGTTTGAGTCCATAAACCATCCCATACAATAAATGCATGCATCTAGTCTAACCATGCCAAATTTCATTCCATACAAGAACAAGTTGAAATATTTTCAACGATGGCCCCATTCACATGTCATGATTTATATGTCTCGGTTTCAAGTACATGAGCAAGCGATGCCACCAAAAAAATTGGCCTTGTCTCCCTTCACATTAATTATTCTATAGGATTGTTGTTTGATTATGAAATTATTTGTGTGAGTCATGTTTTATTCTAGAAACCCTCCCATACTGTCATTACATGCGTCTATTCTAACCATGTCAAATTCCAGTCCATACAAGTACAAATTGAAAAAAATTCAACATTGGCCCCATTCACATGTCATGACTTATATGTGTCGGTTTCAAGTACATGATGACTAGGAGATTCCACCCAAAAAGTTGGCCTTGTATCCCTTCACATTAATTATTCTATAGGCTTGTTGCTTGATTGCAAAATTGTTTGTGTGAGTCATGTTTGAGTTTGGAATCTCTCCCATACTATCATTGCATGCATCTAGTCTAACCATGTGAAATTTTAGTCTATACAAGAACAAATTGAAAACTTTTTAACATTGGCCCCATTCACATGTCATGATTTATATGCATCAGTTTCAAGTACATGAGCAAGTGCACCTTATTTTTGAGTTATTAAATATTATATAATAACGAACTAGGTGAAATAAGCATAGTTGTGCATTAACCTTGTTGAGATTCTCTTAGTTTCGAGAATTGTTTAATATTATATATTGATCAGGGCCAACCATGTGAAGGTTGAATATCATCTGTTACCATTCACATGTCATGATTTATATGCGTCAGTTTCAAGTACATGTTGAGCAGGCGATGACACCCAAAACGTTAGCCTTGTCACCCTTCAAATTAATTATTCTATAGGATTGTTGTTTGATTGTGAAATTTTTTATGTCAGTCATGTTTGAGTCCAGAAACCATCCCATACTGTCATTGCATGCATCTAGTCTAACCATGTCAAATTTCAATCCATACAAGCACAAATTGAAAAAAATTCAATGTTGGCCCCATACACATGTCACTTATAAGGATGGTTAAGTACATGAGCAGAAACACCTTATTTTTGGGTTTTGATAGAATAACCAAAAAATATTCGATTGTTGAATCCTTTGTTTGAGTCATGTTTGAGTCCATAAACCCTTTCATACCGTAAATTCATGTGTGTGTTCCTAACATGTCATGAAATTTCAGTCCACACAAGCACAAATCGAAAACAAAATCAACATTGGCCCCATTCGCATTAATTATTCTATAGGCTTGTTGTTTGATTGTCGAATTTTTTGTGCGAGTCATTTTGAGTCTGAGAACCATCCCATACAGTCAATCCATGCGTCTACACTAACCAAGTTAAATTTCATTCCATACAAGCACAAATTGAAAAAATTTCAACGTTGGCCCCATTCACATGTCATGATTTATATCCATTGGTTTCAAGTACGTGAGAAGGTCATGCCACCCAAAACATTGGCCTTGTCGCCCTTCACATTAATTATTCTATAGGCTTGTTGTTTGATTATGAAATTATTTGTGTGAGTCATGTTTGAGTTTGGAAACCCTCCCATAGTATCATTGCATGTGTCTAGTCTAACCATCTCAAATTGTAGTCCATATAAGCACAAATTGAAAAAATTTCAACAATGACCCCATTCACATGTCATGATTTATATGCATTGGTTTCAAGTACATGAGCAAGTGATGCCACCCAAAAATTTGGTCTTTTCTCCCTTCACATAAATTATTCTATAGTCTTGTTGTTTGATTGTGAAATTGTTTGTGTGAATCATGTTTGAGTCTAGAAACCCTCCCATATTGGCACTACATGCGTCTAGTCTAACAATGTCAAATTTCAATCCATACAAGCACAAATTGAAAAAAATTCAATGTTGTCCCCATTCACATGTCACTTATAAGTAGGATCAAGTACATGAGCAGGCATGCCTAATTTTTGGGTTTTGATAGAATAACCAAAGAATATTTGATTGTCAAATTATTTGTTTGAGTCATGTTTGAGTTCATAAACCTTTTCATACCTTCAATGCATGTGTGTTGTCCTAACATGTCATGAAATTTCAATCCATACAACCACAACTTGAAAACAAAATCAACATTGGCCCCATTCACATTAATTATTCTATAGGCTTGTTGTTTGATTATAGAATTGCTTGTGCAAGTCATGTTCGAGTCCATAAACCATCCCATACCATAAATGCATGCATCTAGTCTAACCATGTCAAATTTCAGTCCATACAAGAACAAGTTGAAAAACTTTCAATGTTGGTCCCATTCACATGTCATGATTTATATGTGTCAGTTTCAAGTACATGAACAAGCGATGCCACCCAAAAAATTGTCCTTGTCTCCCTTCACATTAATTATTCTATAGGATTGTTGTTTGATTGTGAAATTGTTTGTGTGAGTCATGTTTGATTCTAGAAACCCTCCCATACTGTCATTACATGCATCTATTCTAACCATGTAAAATTCCACTCCATACAAGCACAAATTGAAAAAAATTCAACATTGGCCCCATTCACATGTCATGATTTATATGTGTCAGTTTCAAGTACATGATGACTAGGAGATTCCACCCAAAACGTTGGCATTGTATGCCTTCACATTAATTATTCTATAGGCTTGTTGTTTGATTGCAAAATTTTTGTGTGAGTCATGTTTGAGTCTGGAATCTCTCCCATACTGTCATTGCATTCGTCTAGTCTAACCATATCAAATTTCAGTCTATACAAGAACAAATTGAATTTTTTTTAACATTGGCCCTGTTCACATGTCACGATTTATATGCATCAGTTTCAAGTACATGAGAAAGTGCACCTTATTTTTGAGTTATTAAATATTATATAATAACGAACTAGGTGAAATAAGCATAGTTGTGCATTAACCTTGTCGAGCTTCTCTTAGTTTCGAGAATTGTTTAATATTATGTATTGATCGGGGCCAACCATGTGGAAGGTGGAATATCATCCATTCCCATTCACATTTAATGATTTATATGCATTGGTTTCAAGTACATGTTGAGCACGCGATGACACCCAAAATGTTGGCCTTGTCACCCTTCAAATTAATTATTCTATAAGATTGTTTTTTGATTGTGAAATTGTTTGTGTCAGTCATGTTTGAGTCCAAAACCCGTCCCATACTGTCATTGCATGCATCTAGTCTAACCATGTCAAATTTCAGTCCATACAAGCACAAATTGAAAAAAATTCAATGTTGGCCCCATACACATGTCACTTATAAGGATGGTTAAGTACATGAGCAGAAACACCTTATTTTTGGGTTTTGATAGAATAACCAAAGAATATTTGATTGTCGAATTCTTTGTTTGAGTCATGTTTGAGTTCATAAACCCTTTCATACCATCAATCCATGTGTGTGGTCCTAACATGTCATGAAATTTCAGTCCATACAAGCACAAATTGAAAACAAAATCAACATTGGCCCCATTCACATTAATTATTCTATAGGCTTGTTGTTTGATTGTTGAATTGTTTGTACGAGTCATTTTGAGTCTGAAAACCATCCCATACAGTCAATGCATGTGTCTAGTCTAACCAAGTCAAATTTCATTCCATACAAGCACAAATTGAAAAAATTTCAACGTTGGCCCCATTCACATGTCATGATTTATATGCATTGGTTTCAAGTACGTGAACAGGTCATCCCACCCAAAACATTGGCCTTGTCTCCCTTCACATTAGTTATTCTATAGGCTTGTTGTTTGATTGTGAAATTGTTTGTGTGAGTCATGTTTGAGTCTGGAAACCCTCTGATACTATCATTGCATGTGTCTAGTCTAACCATGTCAAATTGTAGTCCATACAAGCACAAATTGAAAAAATTTCAATGTTGACCCCATTCACATGTCATGATTTATATTCATTGGTTTCAAGTACATGAGCATGCGATGCCACCCAAAAAATTGGTCTTTTCTCCCTTCACATAAATTATTATATAGTCTTGTTGTTTGATTGTGAAATTGTTTGTGTGAATCATGTTTGAGACTGAAAATCCTCCCATATTGGCATTGCATGTGGCTAGTCTAACAATGCCAAATTTCAATCCATACAAGCACAAATTGAAAAAATTTCAATGTTGTCCCCATTCACATGTCACTTATAAGTAGGATCAAGTACATGAGCAGGCATGCCTTATTTTTGGGTTTTGATAGAATAACCAAAGAATATTTGATTGTCAAATTATTTGTTTAAGTCATGTTTGATTCATGTTTGAGTCATGTTTGAGTCCACAAACCTTTTCATACCTTCAATGCATGTGTGTTGTCCTAAAATGTCATGAAATTCTAGTCCATACAAGGACAAATTGAAAAACAAATCAACATTGGCCCCATTCCCATTAATTATTCTATAGGCTTGTTGTTTGATTGTTGAATTGTTTGTGCAAGTCATGTTTGAGTCCATAAACCATCCCTTACCATAAATGCATGCATCTAGTCTAACCATGTAAAATTTCAATCCATACAAGCACAAGTTGAAAAAATTTCAACGTTGGCCCCATTCACATGTCATGATTTATCTGTGTCAGTTTCAAGTACATGAGCAAGCGATGCCACCCAAAAAATTGGCCTTGTCTCCCTTCACATTAATTATTCTATAGGAATGTTGTTTGATTGTGAAATTGTTTGTGTGAGTCATGTTTGATTCTAGAAACCCTCCCATAGCATCATTACATGTGTCTATTCTAATCATGTCAAATTCTAGTCCATACAAGCACAAATTGAAAAAATTTCAACATTGGCCCCATTCACATGTCATGATTTATATGCATTGGTTTCAAGTACATGATGACTAGGAGATTCCACCCAAAATGTTGGTCTTGTATACCTTCACATTAACTATTCTATAGGCTTGTTGTTTGATTGCAAAATTGTTTGTGTGAGTCATGTTTGAGTCTGGAATCTCTCCCATACTGTCATTGGATGCGTCTAGTCTAACCATGTCAAATTTCAGTCTATACAAGAACACATTGAAAACTTTTTAACATTGGCCCCATTCACATGTCATGATTTAATTGCATCAGTTTCAAGTACATGAGCAAGTGCACCTTATTTTTGAGTTATTAAATATTATATAATAACGAACTAGGTGAAATAAGCATAGTTGTGCATTAACCTTGTCGAGCTTCTCTTAGTTTCAAGAATTATTTAATATTATGTATTGATCGGGGCCAACCATGTGCTCAGACGAATGCGCGTAGCATCCACAACTCTTCTCAGAGATATCTACCACCATTCGATCAAGTGTTTTAGTTCTGTTGTTTTACAATTTCAACCTACTCATTTATTTAATAGACGATATTTTTCACTGCATATCTATGTTGTTACTCATATCTCTATGTTTATTGTATTCAGTCTACTAATCATTTCGTTTCTCTCCTAAATCCATATCAATGGTATCAGATCAGTATGTTATTCATTTATTTTTCTTCATGCATCTACCCAACAAGGTCTGGGTATAAGAAGTTGGGACTCAAACCAATCGAGTCGTTGCAAGATTGGTCGGGTTGACCCTGAAAAAAACCCATGGGGAAGAAACGAAATATGATGGAGCAAGGTATTCTTTTAAAATGTTTCTTGAGGAAGCCCTTGCGCGACAAAGGAATGAAATTATGGACAACTTTGCGCAGATCCTTTGATGATTTCCCACATGAGAAGCATCTTCATCAATTGGCCATGCAACCCCCTTCAAGGTACAGATAAATTTTTATATTCCATTATTTGAAGGACTGATAGATGAAGATGATGTACATAAATGATTGAATCTGATCAAAGGGTATTTTTCGGTCCACAATTTTTCCGATAGGGAAAATATTAATTTTTCACTCCTCAAGGTCGTTCCCCATGTTAAGGACTGGTGGGATACTTACACTGATCAAAGGTGAATCAAGGAATATGAAATATTTGTGGTTTCCCCTACATGGGATTCCTTTCTGGATGCCATTAAAGAAAAATACTACCTCGTTGGAAGCTACGAGGACCGGTACACCATATGAACCACCCCACGTCTAGAAAGGGACTAGACAGTACCATATTTCACCAATATGTTTCATACCCTATGCACCAAATTGGGTATCAAATAATATGAGCGAAATCTAGTGCTCAAATATCGCAGTTGTTTGCATGGATACATTCAAACAAAAATGGATTTTATATACATTGCCTCAGTGGGTATGGATTATAGATATGTTGTCAATATCGTGCAACAATTTAAACAAAAGAAGCAAGAGTTTGGATCGAAAAACTCCTCACAACCAAAACAGGGAAAAGGTGGCCCCAAACCACATAGAAAGGGATAAATAAAATATGGCCACTCTCAGGACAACCAGTCCAATATTCAAAATAAGAAGGGAAATGAGAAGATGAAGAAGGACACGGGAAAATAGTGTGAATACCATAAAATCCCTTGGTGCAACACTAGCTAATGTCACTCCAAGAAGTCACTCGTGGTCGAGATGAAGGCCTACGAGTCAAAGGATGACTCTAACTATGAATAAAATATAGAAGGATGGAAGAATATTATCGATGATGAAAAAAGTTCCACTGTCACTACCACCAAAGTACAACCAAGCGAACCAGAAGAACTAGAGGAATGGGAACGCCTATTTCACTCACATATGTGGGTAAAGGGAGCTTCGCTTCATTTCTTTGTCGATAGAAAAAGTCAGAATAACTTGATCTCAACGGAGTTTTTCAAGTGATTGGACCTGCTGACGACACCACACCCGCAACCATACACCATCAGTTGGCTTCACCAAGGAAGAGATCTTTGTGTCAGCCAATAGTGTTGTCTTCCCTACAACATCAAGCATTTCAAAGATGAGGAATTGTGTGATATTTATCCCCTTGAAGTTTGTGATGTTATTTTAGGACAACCATATTTGTTGAAGCATCATGTTATGTATGTGTCTAGACCCCTCAGTGTTATTATTACTTTGGGTAGACAATTGTATAGGATACGATAGGTAGCATCACCTACCACTATTTCTTTAATATCTTCTAAGAAATGCAGTAAGATAATTTCACAGACCAAGAATTTCATCTTATTTTTTATCCATGCTCACAGTAAGTCGAAGGTCACCACCACATCTGCAGCCTCTACATAGAGAATCTCTTTGTACCATAAGAAAGTGGATGGGATCATGGAATATTATATAAAAATCTTCTCCTCACCCACTAGGGTACCGAAGCACTGCCAAGTCAAGCATCCAATTGATCTAACCCCCAATGCACCTCTTCCTAATGGACCAGTCTGTTGTTTCTCACTGATGGAAAATGAATAGATAAAGTGTCATATCTAATACCTTCTTCAAAATGGGCACATCAAACCCAACTCCTCCCCTTGCAAAAGCTCGATTGTACGGGTGCATAAGAAGGATAGGACCTGACAACTCTGCATTGATTACAGAGAATTAAACAAAATCACATTCAAGAACTGATACCTAATTCCCAAGATTTATGACCTTCTTGACCAACTCAAGGGGGAAAAGTTCTTCAACAATATTGACCTAAAGTCTGGCTACCACCAGGTTCCCATCGAACCAAAAGATGTATGGAAGACAACTTTCAAATGTAAATAAGGTCTCTTCGAATGGATGGTCATGCCCTTTGGCTTAACAAATGCACCAACAACTTTCATGAGGTTGATGGATGATGTATTGAGACCTTCACCAACTCTTATGTGGTGGTATATTTGGATGACATGCTCATCTTAAACAAAACTTGGGAGGAACATATGCGACATATTCATTAGGTTTTGAGCACTCTACGACAGCACAAGCTATATGCCAACCTGTAAAAATGCTCCTTTGGCATGAAGATGGCCCAATACTTGGGGTACATTGTTGATGAGGATGGAGTACATGTTGATCACGCTAATATATAAGTCATATGTGACTGGCTATCCCCGACCACACTAACCGAGCTTTGAAGCTTCTTGGGACTAGCCAACTTCTATCGACGGTTCATGTTGGGATTCTCCCATATTTCATGGGCCCTCAGCTAAGTGACCAAGGGTGGTGGCAGGGAAACGTTTGTGTGGGGTAAGGAAAAAAAATGAGAATTTGATGATCTGAAGAATCCCTTGTGCTCAACTCCAGTAATATCCTTTCCCATTCTGCGAAAATCATTCAGTATTGAGACTGATGCATCTGACTATGTTGTAGGTGCATTTCTCACTCAACATGGTCATCTGGAGGCATACCATAGTGAGACACTCTCATATATTGTCTGGAAATACCCCACCTATGACAAGGAAATGTATTTCATTGTACAAGCATGTCGTCAATGGAAACACTACATTTTGGGAAATGACATGATCATCCACACTGATCACAAGCATATGTAGTTCATACAGACATAGAGGAAGTTGTAGAACGACCACCATAAAAAGTGGTCCACCTACCTGTAGTAGTTCCATCTCAACATCAAGTATAATACAAGGAGCAACAATTATGTCATTGACTACCTCATTTGACCTCCAATGGCTGCACTCACCACTATGCTCCATTCCTGTGGACATGGGGCATCTGAGTGGCCCCAACTATATCAGTAAGATCCTAACTTTTGCACCACCTATCAGCTCTTGGGTACATGCATGAATGTCACCAATTTTCACATTCATGATGAACTGTTATGCCATATGGGCCATCTATGTGTTCCTTCAAGAAAGCGTGAAAATCTAATTTGGGAATCCCACTATAGTCGGATGGTGCAAGATACCAGATATATAAAATATGCAAAACAAAAATAAAATGCTAGAAATGGCAGAATAATAGTAAAATATCCAGCATAATCTTCACAATACATAGAAATGATATACGAAATAGCAATAGAAAAGCACTTTGATTCAGAAAGCAATGTTCACAGGCCTCTTCGAGGGGGCAACCTCCAGTCGAGCAGTGCTCTGTTACAAT
>SNQJ01S0021671.1:272249-309368 GCA_010110895.2 Picea sitchensis | reverse complement strand
TGTTATCAAGGAGGTGAAATCGCAACTATCCTCCAAATTTGACATGAAGGATCTTGGTGTTGCTAACTTCATTCTGGGAATGGAGATTAAAAGAGATCGTGCAAACAAGAAACTCTAGTTGAATCACAGAAAATATGTTGAGACGATATTCCAGAGGTTTAAAATGCATGGAAGTAAACCAGTGAAGGTTCCTATTCCTATAGGTGTAAAGTTATCTGCAGATCAATGTCCCAAGATACAGGAAGAAGAAGAGGACATGTCCCATGTTCCATATGCCAGTGCAGTTGGTAGTTTGATGTATGCAATGGTTTGTACTAGACCAGACATTGCACATGTAGTGGGAGTTTTGAGCAGGTATATGTCAAAACCAAGGAAGGAGCATTGGACAACAGTAAAGAGGGTCTTCAGGTATCTTCATAGCACCACCAGTTATGGATTGTGCTACCAAGGAAGACTAGGATTAGACAGAGTGGTGGACATACATGGCTTTTTTTATGTAGACTGGGCTGGAGATTTGGATTGCAGAAGATCTACAAGTGGGTATGTGCTTAACCTATTTGGAGGAGCAATTAGTTGGATGAGCAAAATATAGGTTATAGTGGTACTCTCAACTACAGAAGCTAAATACATGGCAGCCACTCATGCAAGCAAGGAAGAAGTATGGTTACAAAGATTGTGTTCAGGTTTTGGGTTGGTACAACAAGTAGTGAGATTAGACTGTGACAGTCAGAGTGCAATATTCCTGGCAAAGAACCCAGCTTATCATTCGAAGACAAAGCATATTGATGTTCAGTATCACTTTGTGAGAGACATGGTTGAGGAAAATAAGGTGTTGCTGGAAAAAGTTGACACTTTGAAGAATGCTGCAGATTCATTGACAAAGTCTATGAGCATAGAAAATTTCTCCTGGTGTAGAGTAACAATGGGCATTGCTGCCCTGGATTGTTGACTATATAATCCCCTGGACCCATAGATGAAAAGAAAACAACAAGTGGGAGAATGTTGGGTATGTGTTATTTTCTTTGCATGTGTGTGTGTGTGGGCGCGTCAGATACGACAACTGCGTCTGACGATCCCTTTTTGCTATTTTTAGCTGATTTGTAAATTAATCCCAGATTACGGGATTAGGGTTTTGGTATCTACGGAATACCTAAAAACATTGTATATATTGTATGGCGAATGGTGAAATTCGAGATAATGAAAATAAGAAAGGTTTACCCGGTTGAGGGTTTCCGGTATAAAATCTCTGTGTACTCTGTGTATGAGCCATTGATTAATTTTTGTATTGCTTAAGAATCTATATGCATTGCTTTACTTCGCAGGTTTAAAACTTACATATTTGAAAGGGACATGCGTCGATAGATCGTAAGGACCCGAGAATGTGTGATTCAAAGAGAAGGGAGGAAAAGAAACATATCTTAGCCCTCGGTCAAGAGGTGCCGCCCGAGATCACAATATCAACGGTCACGTTGAATTGCGGCGAAATAAAGTTCTCCGACTTTAAAAATATGATAGCGGGCCATAATCGAAACCACGATATTTCCAAAAAGATGCATGGCAGCTGCTAGTGAATTGCAGGGAGAAAAGCGGTGTGGTCTCAAACCACTCTAGGCCACCCCGCAATCATGTGTTTACATAAGGACATAGCCCAAGGTCACATACGAGAAAGGGATAACGGAAGAGGAGCTAGCGCCTGAACCCTGATATTTCAACAATGCGAAGGGAGAGCTTGCGAGTGTCATAGAACCTGCACCAAAAGACTGAAAATGGATTGTGTTTAATCACAAGGGAGACCATTAAGGTTTTAGAGAGCCGATTTCGCTCTGAGAATCAAAGATCCTTGACCAAAAGGTCGAGCAACCCCGAGGAGATAAGGGGGGTCTACATTGCATCCCTAATACTGCATTTCACATGTCTCATGAGAGCCACTATGAGTTTTTGGTCATGTCCTTCAACCTTTGTAATCCCCCCTCCACTTTTCAAAGCCTCATGAATCATGTCTTTTCCCTTTCCTCCGTCACTTTGTGTTATTTTTATTTGATGATATTCGAATATATAGTAAAATATGGCTAGCCCATCTCACCCATGTAGATCAAGCTCTCCATTTTCTCTCCAAACAATTTTTTTTCCTCAAACAGTCTAAATGTGCTTTTGGCACCTCTGAAGTTGAGTACCTAGGTCATATTGTTGGCAAGGATGGTGTAAGGGTGGATCCCAAGAAAACTAAAGTTATGTAGAATTGGCCTCTCCCTCAAACTCTTAAAAGTATGTGTGGTTTCCTGGGTTTAATGGGATATTATCGCAAGTTTGTTCTGAATTGTGGGAAAATTATGGCTCCTCTCACAACTCTCCTTAAAAGAATGCTTCCAGTTGGACTCCAAGAACTGACCAATCCTTTCAAGCCTTGAAAGAAGATATGTGCACTACTCCTGTACTGGCCCTATTTGATTTCTCCAAGACATTTGTTCTAGAATGTGATGCATCTAAGAAAGTAATTGGGGTATTCCTCATGCAATATGGACAAATGTTGGCTTTCACTAGCAAACAATTTTTGAATCGACATTTGGGCCAATTGATTTATAAAAAAGAAATGTTGGTTATTTTTCATGCAAATGGATCTTTGGCGCCCTTATCTATTGGTACAATTATTAAAAATTAAAACAGATCATGAAAACCTCAATTCCTTCCTGGAACAACAAATTTCATCCCCAGAGCAACAAAAATGGGTGACCAAGTTTTTTGGATATCATTATGAGATTGTTTACAAAAAAGGAAAATGAAATGTGGTGGTTGATGCTCTTTCCTGAAAATATGAAGACGAAGGGTCCCTCTTTTCCCTCTCATTCATTTTAGTATATTGGCTTCAGCATGTTCGACATGAATGGTTTCAAGACCCAAAAATTTATATCCTAATCCAAAAAATTCAACATGATACACAAGTTGCTCCATGGTACTCTTGGCACAATGAAGAGTTTCATGATAAAGGTTGCTTGTATTTAAGAAAATAGTCATCCATTAACCCAAGGTACTCTCTGAGTTTCATGCTACAACAAGCCATTCAGGTTTTACCAAAACTTATGAACGGGTAAAATGATCTTTCTTATGGGAAGGTATGAAACAAGAAATCCACACCTTTGTGGCCAGATGTGATACATGTCAATGAAATAAGAGTGAGATTGTCAAACCTCCTCGTACACTCCAACCACTTCCGCTTCCACCTACTATTTGGATGTATATTTCCATGGATTTAATTATTGGCTTACCCAAATCATGCAATAAGCCAGTCATCATGGTGGTAGTGGATCGTCTTTCCAAATATGATCATTTCTGTGCTCTTCAAAACCTGGTCACAACATCCACAATGGATCACATTTTTATGGATAATATCTTCAAACTCCATGGAATTCCTCATTCTATTATTTTTTACCGTGATCCCACATTTACCAACAACTTCTGGTAGGAACTATTCAGGCTCCAAGGAACTCAATTGCATCTCATCACATCTTATCATCCCTAGAATGATGACCATATGGAAGCAGTCAAGAAGTGTTTGGAAACAAATTTGAGGTGTTTTTCTTCTAAGAGACAAGATCAATGGGTTTAGTGGTTACCCCTAGTTGAATGGTGGTACATCACCTCTTATCATACTGCCACTCACATGACTCCTTTTGAAGTAGTCTATAGAAAAAATCCACCATCGGTTCTCCCATACATGTC
The DNA here is from genome assembly GCA_010110895.2 of Picea sitchensis. NCBI lineage: Eukaryota > Viridiplantae > Streptophyta > Pinopsida > Pinales > Pinaceae > Picea > Picea sitchensis. Next base: position 305,651 of record SNQJ01S0021671.1, on the reverse strand, counting down.
GAGCATCTCCAAAGTTGAGGAAGTTGACCTCAATCTTACCATATGCATGCACATTCTTTGTACTCTCAAAGACAATTTGGTAATGGATCAAAATCACATGAAGCAATAGGTAGATCAGATTCATTTTGAACTTCAATTTTCTGAAGGGAATCAAGTGTTTCTCCGCCTCCAACCATACAATAAAACTTCACTCAAATCCCAACAGTGTCAGAAACTTGCACTAAAATTTTATGGTCCTTATACTATTATCAAACAAGTGGGGATAGAGGCAAACTATGAGATACATCCTTCTTTTTGTGTATCATGCATGAATAAAGTGATTAGCACCAAATTCCACACTCGGACCAACCTACCAGAGTTGGATGAACAAGGTTTCATTTGGTTGCAGCCACAAGCTGTATTGGACAAGAGAGAGCATCATATCCATTATCGCATCATCAAGGAAGTTTTGGTTCATTGGAAGGATAATCCAACAGAATATGCCACCTGGGAACTAACTACCATTCTAAAGTAGTTTCCTCATATTAATCCTTAAGTACACAACTCTTTTTCAAGGGGGAGGGCATGCTAGGGATATAACTCCTCATGTATATAGAATAATATATTTTCCATGTAATAAAGGCCAACATTAGTTAATAAGGCCTAAATATATTTTCCATGTATTAAAGGTCGACACTATTTAGTAAGGCCTATTTAATAAATGTGAACAAGTCAATGTAAGAATACCTAATAGAAGCTTCCTCTTCTAGAAATATCTCCCTCTAGAATGTTCTTTAGAAGATAGAATTAGTATAAATAAGAGTAGGAGGCATGAGAAAGCTTGTCTTGCGAATTATTGTAATAGAACTGTTCTCGACTGGAGCTTTCCCCCTCGAAGAGGCAAGTGAACATTGCTTTCTTTGAATAAAGGTATTATTTCTAGTGTTTCTCTTCTAATATTTTGTTGTTCCATTGATATTTGTTGAATATTATTGTTTCTGCATATTACATCTAGTACCTTACACACCTTTATCAAAGGCAAATGTAGAGAAACGAGTAGAATTGGGACTAAATTATTTGCAAAGGCCCGCAACTCTTAATTTATATTTACCGATATTGAATTCTATATGTCTCTCTAAATTTGATTCCATTGATGAGAGTCCACGTTGAACAACTCCCCCAATTTTTTTCATTATGCCAAGTTTGTAATGTGGTTGGTTATATCAAGCACTCAAATTTGAGCAATTATCACTGCTAGGGTATGGTATGAGAGAGAAAGGGAAGGATTGTGTGAAGAAATAACCAAGGAATAGGTGTGTGAACTTTAAAGCAATGGACAAGAGAAGGGAATGACCATATAAGGAATGAGTCTAAACCCTATGAATGATTCAACTCAAAACAGGGAATTTGCAATTATGAAGGGTAGAATGAGAATGTTATAGATGTCATAAATGTCATAGAAAAGTACCAATAAAATTGATCTTAGGTATGTTTTCATAACCTTCCATGTTTTTAATAAATTAAAGAGTTTTAAAAGAGATTATTACCTCAAGTTTTACCTTAGAAATTGATACATTCTTGGAAATCGAACCTAGAACGTTTATACCAAAATGGAATGTTGAGACCTGAGCTATTTTTTACTATCATGTTGGGTCTGAGACTATGGTTGATGATTAAACTGCTTGGGGTTGACTGCTATGTTGAATTTGGAACCAAGAGAAATAATTTGTTGCTGGTGGTTTCTTGAGGAATGAAAAGAGAAGAGGCTAGAAGTGCTTGGGTAGCTATAGGCTCTTATTTTGAAGCCAATTGTTACTGAATAAACTGCATTTGCAAGGAAACTAATAACAAATATTGTTAATGTTGGAGTTTTTTTTGGAGAATCCTGACACTGATCATGTCCAAAATCATCATCTTTGGAGCATTGAAGCACTGATCTCTCTTATGACAAGAGAAGAGGAGACTACAATAGATTTTAACTATGATCATATTGAATTTTACATGCTAAAGATTTGAATTTTTGAGCTCGAAAGAAAAACCAATGAACTTGGTTTATTTAAGAAATGGTCGTTGGAAACCACTTAGAATAAAATAAATCCAATCGAACAAATATTCCATGATATTTTGGCTGAGAAAGGAAAACCATATTCCTAATCTGAAATTCTCTGTGACTGTAGGAATAACGATAACCATGAATATTGAGTACACTATCCAGCCACTGGAAAACTAAAAGTAGTTAAGATCAAATCTGCACATGATAGTTTGCTACAGGGAACTTATATCATAATAACCACTCATAGCTCCCAAATTATGCACATTTTGGGGGGATTCTCTTCTAATGTCACCCAATTAGACCCATTATGCACAAAACCCATGCTGTGGAATCTCCAAATTCGTCTTTCTTACACCAAAAATCATATATGAATTTCATTGTTCATTTCTGCCTAGCACACTTTGACTGAAATGTTGTTCATGAGATGGCAACTTGTGAATCGACCTAGGCACATTTTGAATAACAAGGATCCATGTTGAGAGGGTCAAGAACAAATCCCATGTTCAATATTTCCTTTTAAAAGAATTCAAGTATGTCTAACAATGAAGGTGGTTCAAGATTCATATGTGCACTAGAGGATTCGAACTTAGGAAAAATCCTCATTAGTAATAATCAACTCTTAATCCTCTTAATTCGCTAAAAACAATGGAAACAACATTTAAATGAACAACATAGTCACCTTATAGCTTCAGATACCATTTATACTAAGATTCTCAAATAACATATCAAAAGGTTAATGAGAATGTGAAAAGACGAAATATCATAGGTGGAAAGGGATTATGTGGTGGTGAAAATAACATCAAATTGGAAGCCTGTCGAAAACATCACATTAAGCATTATATAAACCATATGATATCAAAGCATCAGTTACAAACCATATGATATTGAAGCATCACATAAAGAAACATATAAACCATATGATATTAAGAGGCACCTAAAAACTACATGATATTGAGCATCACATAAAGCAATATATAAAATTATATGATATCAAGTAGAAGATGTAAACCATGTGATATGCTACCTATAAACCATGTGATATTGAAGGATCACATCAAGCAGATCATATAAACCATATGATACCAAAGAATCACCTATAAACCATATGATATTAAAGAATCATATAAAGAATCATATACGCCATATTATATCAAGCAAAACCTATAAACCATGTCATATCGAAACATCACATAAACCATAATGTAAATCATATGACAATAAGTAGAACCTATAAACCATGTGACATTGAAGTGTCACATAAAGAAAAATCTAAAACATATGATATCAAGAAACACCTATAAACCATGTGATATTGAAGCATCACATAAATCATCATATAAACTATATGATATCGAAGCATCACCTATAAACCATATGATATTAAAGCATCACATAGAGAAACACATAAACCATATGATATCAAGCAAAATATACAAACCATGTGATATTCAAGCATCACATAAATCATGATATAAGGTATCAAATAAACCATACCAAAGCATAGAGTCCTATAACAATCTAGGCTTAACTATTAAATCATAATTTATCTAAAATAAAACATAGAACTAGGTTGTTACAGAATCAGGGTGAACCTCTTATGGTGTGGTGTCAACTACTTGTATCCCATTGAAATATGAAATATAACTGAGTGGATTTTTTTTAACTTATCCATATACTAAGAGGTGATATTTCTAGGGGAATCAAATGTTAACCCCTTGAGGGTATGTGTCTTCTCTTATTGCGTGAATCTCATGTAAAATTCTTCGAAATATGATGGTGACATGTCCCAAAGTGCATAACGATTCTTCCTTGAGAACTATATCACAACCTCCCATTTCAATATAAACACATGAGTTTTGAGATAATACTCACCAATTTGTAGTTTCACATTTTCACATCAGCCCCCACATTTCATCATACCAAAATTGGTGATCATAATTTGAAAATTAGATATGGGGCCTACATAATAATGGATTTTGTGTGCCACTCTCCTATGGATAATATTTTGGATTCTACCTCTATCAATCAACACAATCACTTTGTGGTACTTGATGTAACCAATCAATTTCAAGGTTTAGGGTGTCGAGAAACCTGAACGGGCATGGAGTGAAATTTTGGGTTCCTCACAAGGATCTTGTAAGGTTGCCTCATCTTCCATGTGGCGAGGGGATGTCTTCCAAAGTTGGTCTAGGAGTATTTATAATAGGAATTTCATCTGAGTAGTCATGTGGAGATATATCCATTCAAAATAATTTATATTCTTTACATTTGTTCCATTTGAAATATCACTCATCACAACTATAGAAAATACAAAACTGTTGACATTCTACCATCTCTTAGAGAGACAACTTGTGGATGTGGACTAGTTGTAAGTTGGATGAGTTAGGGTTAGTATCCATAGGGGGTTTGGGGAAAGTGTTGAATAAAGGTCTCTTGCTTTGTGCATTGATCACTTCCACATCTTCTTTTTAGCTTCGTCAGAAGCTTCTAACCATGTTTTTGGTAATTGCATCATAATGTGTGATTAAATTTCTTCCTTGAGACCACTAACGAAAAATTAATTAAAAAATGAATAAGATAGGCCCTTTATGAATATTTCCAATTTCTCAAAGGTGGTAATATAGTTAATAACTGTGTCAATTTTGCATAAGTTTTCTAGGCATCCCAAATTCTAAGTGTCACGTTCAAAATGAACATAAATTAGTTGCAAAAACTAGGTCCAAGAAATGTAGCTTTTATAATCCTTTTTATACCATTTCCATCCTACCAATATTCGACATCCAAATATAATCCCCCCACTTCTAGTTTGTGTATGTCATCAGTAATTTCATGGAGAGATAAATAATGTTTTAATTGAGTCACACAAATCAAGGGATCAGACACATCAATTTTTTTCATGTCAATGTTTGGAAAACGGTGCCATGAATTTTGATCCCAAAAGTGTGGATGGGGGTCATCCTAAAACACCATGTGCATGGAATACAAATCTTGGGATAGAGATTCCTCCTTGGTTGGGTTAATGTTTGGATCTGGTACAAGGAGATTCAAGTGGTCACCTAACAATTGAAGTCACCATGTGATTTTATTGCTTCATCGATAAGGTTGAGTGTAGCCTCAATGCTAGCAACCTTTATATCCAGATCTTGGCATTGATCAACTTGGGCCTATTGTTGATTCTTTAAGCTATCCATGTTACAAGTTTGAACCATAGGATCACCAAAGATTTTGTGGAAGAGTTATTTTCCACTTATCTCACTATAGTTAATGGTTTTAAAGAACTATGTTCAAATATACAATCATTGTATTGTTGGGTCCACACAAAAAGGGTTACTTGAAAGGGAGATCCAAGAATTTAATATAGCAGCATGAATCTTTTGAGATAGGCCTTTTGCAATCATGTTGATATAACCTATAATTTTTTTCCCTCTGATGACTAATCCTGCAGGAGTAATCCTTCTAACCGATTATTACTATAGTGATATAATCTCCAAATTCAGTCTAGATGCAAAGATGTAGGAATTTTGTTGGTTGGTTGTAGAATGTAGGGTTTATAGGGTCATGGAGACAAAGGAGTGTCAGTTTCTATAGCTCTTTCATACTCTTTCAGGGTCCAACAATATTACTTAGATGAATATCTCAGGGTACTAACTAAGGAGGCTCAACCGTGCCCTTAACCATACGACCCAACTACCTAGCTACTAGAAACTGGCCTCCCCAAGTGTTGTTCTCAATGTACTATATCAACAAGATGATCAATTAGTTGATTTAGATTTGATTTTTGTTATACCTAAGGGACTTATTATATACTCAAAGGTACGTGGAATTGAGATTATGTATGCATGTTATGTTTGATGCAATACTACTTGAAGAGGTACCAACAAGGTTAAAAGGGTTTCCAACAAAGAGATTCCACTTGTATTTCTTGGTTGTATTCTTCCACAACCATAGTTTTACCTATTAAATGACAAATCACTATGTTATTTAAAGATGTTAGATTATGTCTCTAGCTTGAATTTTGTTTTTTACTAAATTTTGGAGGCGTGCTAGCATAGGAAAGAGTCGTGATACGACTTGTAGTGTTCTTTAACCCTTAAACTTGAAACACAACCAGGCATAGATAGAATATAATTGTGAAATAACTAGAAACAATAGAGAATAATATGAAGTCTCTAAAAGATATCATTGTATTATGATAATGAAAGAAGAAAAATAATGTTCACTTGCCTTTAAAGGTGGGACGACCTTTCACTAAATAGAGCTCCAAATACACAACACAAGACAAACATAGTCTTGAGTCCCTTTAAATAGTTTTTCAATAGAAAAAACCCTAACTAATGGGTACCAACTACCTAGTGGGCCTTATAAGGTGGACACTTTTACATTGAATAACTCCTAGGTAGCCTAAAGCAGGGAGGTTAGGGTAGGATCCTAACATATTTTGGTTTTTTTACAATTATATATTGTTGTTATAATGTGTCATTTCTGCTCTAAATCTTTCTATATTCTATTATTTCTATGATTAATCTTTTGTAATTTTTGCTAATAAAGAGCACCACAAAGTAGCCAATGACTAAGGGTATTCCAATTACCATTTTGACAAAAACCATTAATTTAGTGTTAGTTAGTTCATTCATTCCCCTTTTTAATATGAATTCTCTCCACGAATTGATTGAAGCATTCAATTGCAATTGCTCACATAAGGACCATGGGGTTTTGTTAGTGACCATGGAAGATTTAAGATTCCTAGGTAGAAGGCGAAGGCCACTCCAATGGATGAAAGATGTTTATCATGCCACTCCAATGGATGAAAATATGTTTATCATGCCCATTTCTCAAGAGTATTTGTGCTCTTCCATTAAATTTAATTAAATATGTTTATCATACCCATTTCTCAAGAGTATTTGTACTCTTCCATTAAATTTATTATTACAGATCTAAGAAAAAATGTCAAAATTTTAGTATTCATAAAATCATGTACAATTAGTAGCCAAATAAAATTACATAAGCATTGCAAGGGAAATCGTCTCACCTTGCATATTTGAGTCGACAAGAAGCACACTCGAATTTTCCCTAAGAGGTTATGTTTGGCCGCCTCTGGAAGAGTTGACTTCAATTTCATAAGAACAAAGGGGAAGCCTCATTCGATGATGACATGCAACGTGACAACACCATAGTAATTGTATTTTTCAAGGATGAGATCTTCTCGGGTTTAAACTTGTGACCACCAGAACATGAAAAACTTCTAAGCTATCTTTACAATTACCAACAATGAGGTGGTAGGAATGATAGGGACGTGTGGAATGAGGAACTCGACACAACCTATCATTGGAATGAATTCCCATATTCACATCCATTGTTGTCCAATGGATCCTCACAAAATTTACAAGTCACCATCATACATATGGGAAATGCCTCATGAACAAAATTTACAAGTCGTTATCACACATATGATTCACAGAGAAATGCCTCATGAAATAGATATTGAATATTGAAAAAGTTACGCATTAAACCCATGTTTATTACGTCAATAGTTATTTTGATAGGCTTACATATATTAGAAATGGGCACAATTAATGACTTTTTAATCTAAAACCCTAATCTGATGGTTAGTAGTTGAAGATGTTGGCATATTCTTCGTCGTCCTCCCAAATCAATGAATGAGATTTACTGTTCATAAATTCCTTGCATTTATGAATGCATCCGTTAACTTGTTTACTTTTTAACATTTACCTAATCATATTAAAAATTTACTATATATGATTGCCACATTTTAAATGATTAAGCTTTGTGCAAAATCACTATCTCAACCTAGTTACCATGGATTTCCAAATTTAAATGATTAACTGTCACTAGATAAACTTCATTACCATGCATTACACGTATCAGGTGCCTATTGCCAAGTTTGCCAATTTATTTTATGTGAGATAGGCGCCTCATTACATTGGAGGCAAGGAGACTGTGCCTCATTATATTGGACGTAGACCACGTTTGCCAATTTAAATGTATGGGACACATGCACTTCATATACCTAACATTTTCCAATTTAAATGTATGGTAGAGAGGTGCATTTGCCAATTTAAAGTTATTTAAATTTATGGGATTCCAAGTTTTCCATATTGGGTGCGCGCTTCATATACATAAGGCAAGCCAAGTTTGCCAATTTAAATTTCTGGGAGACAAGCCCATTTGCCAATTTAAAGTTATTTAAATTTATGGGCTTCATATACATAAGGCATGCCAAGTTTGCCAATTTAAATTTATGGGAGACAAGCCCATTTGCCGATTTAAAGTTATTTAAATTTATGGGATTCTTTTCCATATTGGATGCATGCGCACTTTTGCCAATTTATGTCATTTCATATTATGGATTTCGTTCATATACCTTATAGTACAATATGCATATCATGCATGTCGGCCAACCAATTAACCAATTAACGCGTAGGGTTAACATGGGATAGTGCGGGCTTGTGTTTTGTTAGTGTTTTTAGTATGGCACAATACCTAGATATGGACACAATTTTCTTTTGAAAAACCCAACCCCATTTGAATATGTTAGAAGTTGTGAGAGGAAGTTCAGATACCTCTGAAGGCTTATGGAGGGGGAGGGGAGGGTTAGACAAAGAAATCAATACTCTACATAAAGCTATTACCAACCCATCGTTCAGGGAAATATTGGTTTCTTTGTTAATTCTTTATTTTATTCATTCCTAGGTTTATAACACATACTTTTCTTAGATTTATACCTGCAAGACCATATACACATTTGAAATGATGGCCTCGTTTGATTGCACATTGCTTTCCATCCTTTCACTCTGAATGAATCGAGGGCATTTACATTCCACTCACGCTGAAGGAGTCATCAAATCTTCCATGCAAGGTCAGATATGCATGCATCTCGATCTGTATTTTACTTAATTTCTCTAGTTTGACAACTACAACAATCTATTCAATGTGGTTAATAACCCTGGACTTTGATGATTTCAAGATATTGATTCACGTAATGTTATTTTTGTACTGAGAGAATGGAAAGTGCTTTTCGGCTTAGCCTAGGTCTGAGGAGATTTTAAATAAAAATATAAACTCTTAACACTTATAATAAATAATCTAAATTAGCATAAGTTCTAGCATAAGTTCATCTTCATTTAAATATATTGTGCATTCAAATTATTATAAATTCAGTTTTTTACAATATTTTATGCATCAAAATTATATCAAACAACTAGTTTCAAATCTCCTATTATATCAAAGTGTTGTTTAATCTTTGTGCTATGATTTATGTCTTTAAAAGATTTCCATTGCCACGACACTCTAATAAACATCCACTGCAATGAACAAAATTTTACATACTTACCCAAAAAAATATGCATAGATACTGCCAAAAACAAATATGCATACACACTGCCAAAGGAAGATGAGGGCTTAACAAATTTTTCTAGGCATTGTTATATTTATCATATTTACAGTGAACATATATAGAATAATAATCCAAGCATTAATTTTCTGCCAATTCATTCACTATTAGGGTAATCTCAGGAGTCATACAAATTGTTTTTTACTCATCCAAGTTGTTCTTGGATGATTTCTCATAGTCTCAAATATAATGCATCACCCATTGGATAATATTTTACAATATTTTGAGTTCCGACCATAGCATCAATATGTATTTGTTGTCGGATTTTCTATTGGTTCATATAAAATTTGAAATGTTTTTAGAGAGAAAATGAATTCAAGGAAGATGGGGCATGATGGAGTAATGAGTTATCGATCACTAAATTAGTGTGAGAAAAACCTAAAATCTATTGCATTTATCAGATCCAAAAAAAATTCTAAACTGTAAGAATGTAATGAACAAACACAAAACTTTAATTTCCATTTATCATGTCAACTAAAGATGTAGGAGTCTAATACAAAGACCTTGTAGGATTTATAAGAGCGAAGTGAAAAATCATACATGCTTATTGTTTCCATTTTAAATGATAAATAATTATGATTAATTGTGAAAACATACACAATCTCAATATACAATAGTTCAATAGAGATATTATCTTGAATAGGTTATAAGCTTTGTAAGTTCCTATTGTTTAGCTGCCAAGCTTAGCAAATTATGCGATTTTATTGCTACATTATGTGTTAGACGCCTACTTGCTCCTTGCAGCTCATCCTCCAGGAGTTGGTAAAGGATTTACTCTCCATCGATATATTGTGTCTTCATTTATAAATGATGTCATCTCTTGCCATGTCGTTGCTTCGCATATTCAATAAAAGAAATTTCCAAAGATTTTATGGTGTACATAATCTATTAAGAAAATCAACCTCGAGAGTTCCCAATTCCTTGACCAATTCCATCTAGGAAAGTTAATTTATTCAATTACCCCATAGAACATTCGTGACTATACCATCCCTTAGCTGATATAACAAAAAATTCAAAAGGTTTTGCAAGTCGGAGTCTATCCGGTGTCGGAGATGTGTCACGAGGTGTGGAAGAAGATATGTGATATTCTTTTAATATATAATAAATCATCTTGAATCCATCTTAAACCATGTGTTTTCTATTAAGAATCCATTTTATAATTGTGGTCGTACTATCTTATGTAGCGTTTATTAGCACATCCACACAATTTCGGCTCGGTATTTTATTTACAAACTCTAATTAAGGTTTACACTAGAAAATTTTAGCATAAACCCTAATTAGGGCTTCTAAATGAAATATGCATATCTTACTTCATCAACCATAATTATGTCGATAGGCATCCCCCTTATTTGAATCGATGGTTTAATCATCCTTTTAATTACAAATTCCAATCTGATGGCCAACAATTAAAGATGCTTGCATATTCTTCGTCTTACACTCAAATTGGTGTGGCACCCCCTACCTTAGCAGGTTCTGCATGACCTCCCGGTCTTAGGATCGTTCTAAACCTTTCCCTGAGTCAGATTGACTCTTCGATTTTACCCACAGGGAATATCTCACACACACAAGGGTGTATGCACAGGTCCTCATGAGTTATGCTTGCATGATCAAACACAGGGCACTAACTCTACACACCTCATCAAAAAATATGATCAGGACTTTTACCGAAAAAGGGATTTCGGATTTCGCGACTTCACGAATCCTGATGTAAGTTCCTTGACTCTTCGACCTCTAAAACCCGAAATGTCAATGAAGGTTGACTCCTTCAATGCGCCGAACACACACCACTTGTTGCCCACTAAATTCGGCTTTTCGGGACTTGAGCGAACAACCAACAATCGTTCCTCTTCCCTTATGATTCCTAGAATTCCAAAATTTATCCTTTGGCGAGATCGACGACCTTTCGGGATTTTTGCTGAACCTTGACCACTCCTTTGACTTCCGACGCACGTATCCTCTAACTTATACTTGGGACCCACCTTTCGACATTTCTCTTTTTGTGATTTCGGGAGTTGTGTTTACCATGAAACTCTACCTCTTGAGTCCCGAAACCCCGAAACCTGATTGGGGCCCAACGACTATTGTCCCTCAACCTTTTGGGAAATTTTCCTTTCGCTCTTCGAGATTTCTTGAACCGAGAGTTTGAAACTCTCGATTCCAAAATCACAGCCTCCTCTACTTCCCAAACCATGAAATGCCGAAATGCCGAAATGGACTCAACGACGATTAGTCCCTAACAAAATCTCGGTCCATGTGACCGCTTCCTCCATGACCACAACCCTACTCAAAAGACACGTTGTGTTTCACAACATTGGGGTTTTCAATGCAAAGTTCCCTGGCTCCTTGTCATCGAAATTGCCGAAATACCGAAACCCGAAATGTCGAAATGCCGAAATTCCACACCAAAGGGGGATCAACGACTCTTGTTTCTTCACTTCCAACGATTGCTACTCCTCTTGATATTCTTAATGCTAAAATATACTCAGCCTTAACCTTCTCACAGATCTGTGAGATCCAACAATCCACGGGATTTCGACACTTCTTCCACGAAGAAATTTCATCGTTCGTTCACTCTTCTTCAAGGATCTCTGGCCAAAATGATTTAGCGTCCTTCCACCTGAACTTGACTTCTGTGATATGATTTCAATCTCCGCCTCCCTTTGAACACTTCAAAGGTGCTATCCCTCCTGAGCTCTCACTTGCAAACTCAAGCTTCCAAAAGGAATCGTGCTCGCACTCCTTGCGCAACTTTCAAATAACCTATCGTTATTTGAGTCTTCAACCTTGTGCACTCTTTGCAACAATAGTCCTTCAACCTTCACCTTAGTTGGTAAGTTTTAAGGCTTCAACTAGCCTGCGCACACCTTGCATGGCTCTGTGCCTTACCTGCACTTATGTTGGTTATGAGAACAATGATATCTCTCCTGAGGTTTCTGAGATAAAACTTAGATCCTCGTCAATGCACACCTTGCGAATGTTCACTGCACTCTTTGTAGGAATTCTCAAGAAGAGAAACAATTGAAACTCATTCTTCTCCTCTCCCAAACTTCATACACTCAACATGAAATCATACACCCAACATAGCATTGAAACAAATGCATAACAGAGAAAATAAAACAATTGTAAACATACCATTTAACAAATGTAAACAATAAGCATCATAACACCATGAAAATTGAGTCAAAGCTTTATATATTAACTCAATTGCTCATGTACATGGGTTCTTCTGTACAGTTCTCTGTTATAGCTCTACAACTTATGAAATCTGAATGATCATAATGTTCCTCTTACTATGATAAAAGGGTGAGGGTGTTTATATCCGTTTTCCCTCCTACGCTTCTAAACTGTCTAATCTATTAAATCAAATCTACCTACTTTCATTAAACATACTTAAATGCCTACTACATCCGAAAGATGAGAGAAATCTCTCAAGATATGTTCACAACTCTAAGATATAAATGTAAGTATGTTTCCCCTAGCTATTACATTAATATCCGCTCATTAATTTTTCAAAACATTTCAAAATGTGCGTTGGTGCTTTTCCAGCTGTCTTCCATCTTTATTCTTGCTTGGCTGGCTGTGTACGATGCTCCTGCATCATACTCCCTTTCTTGAAAATTTTCATGAACTCCTATTCATGAGCTCTTGCACTGTCTATCCATGCCTATGAATTGTTGCTTCATCCTCCCAACTGATATCTTCAACTAGATGTCCTTTCCACTTGACCAAGTATTCAAAATACTCTTTCCTCTTGGTCGTTTTGCTAATCCTTTTGTCAATTATGCCTTCCATCTGTGGCTTTTCAGGTACAAGTATTTGTTTTGTCCATTGAATCTATTTATGTTCCTCCTCTACTCCTACTTCTTCAACTCTGTAAGGGTACAAATCCGCAACATTGAATATCGATGAGATTTTGACCCCATTGGGTAATTCAATATCATATGTGTTTGCCCCAATTTTCCTTATGACCTTGCACGGTCCAATATTTTTCATCTTTATCTTATTATACGTTCCCCTTGGGAACCTTTCCTTCCTCATATGCACAAGAATCAGATAACCAACTTCAAATTGAAGTTCTCACCTATGTTGATCTACTCTCCGCTTGTATTATTGACTTGAACTCTGCAATCACTCCTTAACTCGGCTATGAAGCTCTTTCATTCCTTCTGCAAAGTCCTCTCCACTAACACTCCTAAATTCATTTTGTTCTGAATATTTCAATTCAAAAACTCCCCTTGGCTGCATTCCATATACAATCTGGAATGGACTATGTCCTGTGCTTCTATTGAGTGAATCACTGTAAGTGAATTCCGCATGTGGCAGAATGTGATCCCATTGACTATGGTGTTCAGTCACTAATCTTCTTAACAAATCTCCCAAGCTCATGTTCACGACCTCTGTCTGTCCATCCATCTGAGGATGATATGCTGAGCTAAAAGAAAAACTTGTCCCCGACTTATTCCATAAGGTCCTCCATAAATTCCCGACGAACTTGGTATCTCGATCAGACATGATACTCTTTGGCAAACCGTGAAGTCTGACGATTTCCTTGGAAAACAAGTTCACAATATGAGTTGCATCACTAGTTTTCTTCCATGGTATGAAATGCACCTTTTTTGAAAATCTGTCAACTACCACAAAGATTGAATCATATCCTCTCTATGTTCTTGGCAATCCCAATATAAAATCCATGCTCACTGCATCCCACGGCCTTTCTGGTATGGGTAATGGTTGATATAACCCTATGTTCTGCCTTTGTCCTTTTGTGTGCTGACAAATCCTGCACCTGTTCACAAATTTCTTCACATCTTTCCTCATCCCTGGCCAAAAATATGAACCATTCCACTTTGAGAACGTCTTGTCATGACCGAAATGTCCGACCAATCCTCCACTATGTTTTTCCTTCAGCAGGTTCTCTCTCATTGAGCATTTTGGAATACATAGCTGATTCCCCTTGAACAATAATCCATCCTGGATCATGTATTCAGTCCATTAGCTTCTATCCCTGAGAGATATATTCTCAGATGCCTCATATGCCCCCTTAAAGTCTGGATCATTCCTATACATTTCTTTGAGGTTATCAAAACCCAAAGTCTTGACTCTGAATTCCTGCATAAGCAAACATTTCTGCTCAAAGCATCAACAACTTTGTTAGCAGTTCCATAAATATGCTTAATCACAAAAGTAAAATTCTGCATGAATTCAACCTATTTAGCATGTTTTTGGTTCAACTTCTCCTCGCGAGTCACAAATTGTAAAGCGTGATTATCGTTGTACAAAACAAAATCCTTGGGAACCAAATAATGTCTCCATTTCTTCAGTGCTTGTATGACTGCATAGAATTCTTTGTCATATGTGGAGTACTTAATCTTTGCTTCATTCAGTTTCTCACTGAAATATGTGATCGACCTGTCATCTTGGCTCAAGACCACTCCAATTGCAAATCCACTCGCATCACACCTGACCTAGAATGTCTTGCTAAAATATGGCAAAACCAGAATTGGTTGCTCAATGATCTTCTTCTTCTGTAAGTTGAAGCTCTTCTCTGCTTCTTCTATCCAGTGAAAAGATTTATGTATTTTCTTCACCTTATCCATCATCAGTGCGCTAATTCTTCTTAAGTTTCGGATGAATTTCCTACAGAAGCTAGCCAAACCATGGAAGATTTGAACTTCAAACACGCTCTTCGGCGATGGCCAATTCTTAATCGCCTTTATCTTTTCTGGATCCATTTTTAATTCATTTGCAGAGATAACAAAACCCAAATAAATGAGTTATGTCCTCATAAATGATGATTTCTTCATATTAATCAGCAACTTCTCCTGTTGTAATCTCCTCATTACTGCAACTAGATGCTTTAAGTGTTCTGCCTCTATCTTGCTGAAAATTAATATATCGTCAAGATATATAATGACGAATTTCCCTATGAAATCCTTCACGACTTTGTTCATCAACCTCATGAAAGTACTAGGTGCATTCATTAGGCCAAATGGCATGACAAACCATTCATACAACCCCTCATTTGTCTTAAATGTTTCCTTCCACTCATCACCTTCTCTCATTCAAATTTGATGATACCCTCTTTTCAAATCAATCTTTGAAAAAAACTTTTCTCCACTCAAGCAATCCATCAAGTCATCCATCCTTGGCAATGGAAATCTGTATCTGATGGTAATCTTATTGA
The DNA here is from genome assembly GCA_010110895.2 of Picea sitchensis. NCBI lineage: Eukaryota > Viridiplantae > Streptophyta > Pinopsida > Pinales > Pinaceae > Picea > Picea sitchensis. The sequence goes on along the minus strand of SNQJ01S0021671.1, from coordinate 290,024 downwards.
TTGCCCTTGAGTCTGTACACATCCTCCAACCTCCATCTTTCTTTGGGCTGAGCACTGTCTAAACAACGCATGGACTCAAGCTCTCTCGAATCAATTCTTTGTCCAATAAGTCTTGGACCTGTCTCTTAACTTCTTCATTTTCCTGTGGAATCAACCTATACATGGATTTGTTCATCAAACTAGCTCTAGGTATAAGATCGATATGATGACTTATACTCCTGATAGGTGGCAACGAACAAGGTAGTTCATCCACTACTATATCAACAAACTCTCCCATCAACTCCTAGATTTCTTCTAGTAAATCATCTATTCTCGTACTGGTCAAAACAATTTTGGGCTTCCTGACCACAATAAATTGTGTGTCTTCCTTCTTCTTAAACTCATTAAGAAGTTCCTTCCCACTCATGAGAAGTACAATGTTTCTCATCTATGTTTTCACTTCTTTATCCTTAATCAACAACAACATGTGAGTCCTACCATTTTTTTCCAGGGTGTATGTGTTCTTTCTCCCATCATGAACTACGTTTTTGTCATATTTCCATGATCTACCCAACAATAGATGACAAACATACATGGGAATGACATCACATAATATTTCATCTTTATATCCTCCCATTTTAAATTGAACTAAACATTGTTTAGTGACATTTACCTGATGTCCCTTTTGTAGCCACGAAACTTTTTATGGGCTTGGATGTACAACAGTCTCCAACTCCATCTTTTCTACCATCTCTGTAGATACGAGATTATCTGTGCTACCACTGTCCACTATGACCTTGCATACCCTGTCTTTAGTTTTTCAAGCAGTCCGAAACAAACTGTTCCTTTGGGTTGGGTTCTCTGGCTCATTCTTTGGCTTTAAGAGAACTTTCTTCATCATTAAGGATCTTCCGCCCTCAACGTCTTCTACCTCAACATTCCGTCCTTGAGCTTCAACAATGTGAGTGTCACCACCATATTTCTTCTTATCTGGACACTCATAGGATCTATGTGTGATTTTTCCATAGACAAAGCATTTCACTTCACCTCCTCTGCCTCTTCCTCTTCCTATGGCTCGAGGAAAAGTATTTTTATCAGCATATTGCCTTCCGTGTGAGATTCCTCCTCTCTCAGGTTGAGTTTGAGGTTTCTTCCCCTCTTCTTTAGGTTTCTGAGTTCTGTCTTTGGAAATCGTTTTGCCTCTAGCTTGACTTCTACCTCAGCCTCTTTGACCTTGCTTCTGGCTCAAATTCTCTTCAACTTTTAGAGCTATCTGATAAGAATCTTCCACATTTTGAATGGTCATCATGCTCATCTCATCTTGAATGTCATATCGCATACCATTCATGTACCTGGAAAATTTTTCATCATCTCTTTTCCGATGACCTACTCTAATGTTTATCCTGTAGAATTCTTCAGTGTATTCCTTCACTGACATAAGCTTCTGTCTCAAATTCTGCATCCTCTGAAATAGAGTGATTTGATAATCCTTGGGTATAAATTTTGATTTCATCTTTGCAACCATTCTATCTGAGCTTTTGATTTTCTGCTTGCCCTTGCAGCGTCTGTCAGCCTGCAATTCATCCCACCATAGTGTTGCATGCCCTTTAAGTCTAGTAACGACATGTTTGACTTTCTTGTCTTCCTCAACTTCCTCATAGTCGAAGTACTTGTCTAGAGCTCTAATCCAATCTAGAAGTTCTTCAACATCCAAGTTTCCCTCATACATGGGAATGTCCATTTTTTCTCTAGCACCTATGCTTGCAACAACCCTGAATAGGCATTTATTTGCAACATCTTCGACTGCAACTTATTCTCCTTCGTTTCCAGCTTCATTTTCACTTTTAGCTTCGCTCATATCCCCAACGTCAACTGTGCACCTTTGTGTTGTCTCCATAGCATCAAGCCTGGCACGTAACTCACGCATTTCTCTTTCCACTGCTGGATCAGGCATTTGCCTATCTCTTCTTCTTGGTGGCATGGTTGTAATTTTTTCCTATTTTCTCTCTGCTACAGAAGCAAAGAATTTGTTCTGATATCTGATACCACAACTGGTGCGTATCAAACCACTCATTTTCCTCTAGCTCCCCCTGCGTGAAATATACAGACAAAATCAATCTCTGATACCACAACTGGTGTGGCACCCCCTGCCTCAACAGGTTCTGCGTGACCTCCTAGTCTTAAGATCATTCTAAACCTTTCCCTGAGTCAGATTGACTCTTCGATTTTCCCCAAAGGGAATATCTCACACACACAAGGGTGTATCCATAGGTCCTTATGAGTTATGCATGTGTGATCAAACATAGGGCACTAACTCTACACACCTGATCAACAAATATGATCGGGACTTTTACCGAAAAAGTAATTTCGGATTTCGAGACTTCGCGAATCCTGATGTAAGTTCCTTGACTCTTCAACCTCCAAAACCTAAAATGTCAATGAAGGTTGACTCCTTCAATGCATCGAACACATGCCACTTGTTGCCCACTAAATTCATATTTTCAAAACTTGAGCGAACAACCAACAATCGTTCCTCTTCCCTTATGATTCCCTGAATTCCAAAATTTCTCCTTTGGCGAGATCGACAGCCTTTCAGGATTTTTTCTGAACCTTGACCACTCCTTTGACTTCTGCCGCATGTATCCTCTGACTGATACTTGGGACCCACCTTTTGATGTTTCTCTTTTTGTGATTTTGGGAGTTCTGTTGACCACGCAACTCTACCTCTTGAGTCCTGAAACCCCAAAACCCGATTGGGGCCCAACGACTGTTGTCCCTCAACCTTTCGATAATTTTTCCTTTCGCTCTTCGGGATTTCGCGAACCAGGAGTTTGAAACTCTCGATTCCAAAATCACAACCTCCTCTACTTCCCGAACNGACGATTAGTCCCTGACCAAATCTCGCTCCATGTGATTGATTCCTCTATGACCACAACCCTACTCCAAAGACACGTTGTGTTTCACGACTTCGGGGTTTTCAACGCAAAGTGCCCCAGCTCCTTGTCATTGGAATTGCCAAAATGTCAAACCTTGAAATGCCGAAATGTCGAAATTCCACACCAAAGGCGGATCAACGGCTCCTGTTGCTTCTCATCCAATGGTTGCTACTCCTCTTGAGATTTTGAATGATAAAAGACACTCAGCCTTAACCTTCTCACAGATCTGTGAGATCCAACGGTCCACGGGATTTCAACACTTCTTCCACGAAGAAATTTCGTCGTTCGTTCACTCTTCTTCAAGGATCTCTGGCCAAAATGACTTGGCATCCTTCCACCTGAACTTGACTTCTGCGAGATGATTTCAATCTCCGCCTCCCTTTAAACACTTCAAAGGTGCTATCCCTCCTCAGCTCTCACTTGCAAACTCTAGCTTCCAAAAGGAATCATGCTCGCACTCCTTGCACAACTTTCAAATAACCTCTGGTTATTTGAGTCTTCAACCCTGTGCACTCTTTGCAACAGTATTCCTTCAACCTTCACCTTAGTTGGTAAGTTATAAGGCTTCAACCAACCTGCACACACCTTGCACAGCTCTATGCCTCACGTGCACTTATGCTGGTTATGAGAACAATGATATCTCTCTTGAGCTTTCTGAGATAAAACTCAGATCCTCGTCAACGCACACCTTGAGTACGTTCACTTCACTCTTTGCAGGAATGCTCAGGAACAGAAACAATTGAAACTCATTCTTCTCCTCTCTCAGACTTCATACACTCAACATGAAATCATACACCCAACACAACATTGAAACAAATGCATAACAGAGAAAATAAAACAACTGCAAACATACCATTTAACAAATGTAAACAGTAAGGATCATAACACCATGAAAATTGAGTCAAAGATTTATATATTAACTCAAGTGTTGTAGTACATGGGTTCTTCTCTACAGTTCTCTGCTACATCTCTATAGCTTATGAAATATGAATGATCATAATGTTCCTCTTACTATGATACAAGGGTGAGGGTGTCTATATCCGTTTTCCCTCTTACACTTCTAAGCTGTCTAATCTATTAAATCAAATCTACCTACTTTCATTAAACAGACTTAAATGCCTATTATATCCGACACATGAGAGAAGTCGCTCAAGATTTGTTCACAACTCTAAGATACAAATGTAAGTACACTTCCCCTATCTATTACATTAATATCCGCTCATTAATTTTTCAAAACATTTCTAAATGTCTTCTGCCTTTATGCTTGCTTGGCTAGCTGCGTATGATGCTCCTGCATCACAAATGGATGAATTAGATTTAATGTTCATAAATTCCTTGCAATTTTGAATGCATCGGTTAACATGTTTACTTTTTCACATTTACATAATCATATTAAGAAGTTACTGGATGACTATTTGATTGCCACATTTGAATAATTAGCAAACATTATCACACCTCACTACCTCACACTCCTCATTGCCACTGATAGCAGATCTCAAATGTTGCCACATTTTTATGGATTTGAAGCGATCCATGGTCGGTTGCTGGTGTTTCAGTCCAGTGGAGCCATGCCAAGTTTTCCACCTCATGTACGAGGAAAATGAGATAGTATACCATTCGTATCCAATGAGTATGCCATTTGCAACTAGCTCTAGAATCGCATCTAGACAACCAGATCCCTTTTGATCGGGAGTTCTTTTATTGGTCTATTGGCAGAGATCTGACCGTGCTGATAAGTTGATGTTGTCTTTAAGCATCTCTCTGATACTCTTACCTCTGCTAATGGCGAAGATAGTACTTACTTATGCCTATCTCTATCAACGTCATCGACGTTATTCCTATGGTAATGGCAAGGGAAGTGCTTAGCTATGTCTATCTCTATCAACATCATCGACGTTATTGAATACCAATCTATGCCAAAGCCATCCTTCACAATCTTAATTATAAGATTACATGTTTTATGAGAAATGTGAGGACTTCCATTGGATGTCAGGACGATAGCTGAAAATTGTTTAACTCATCTCAAGATTTATCGTGATGTCTATTTGTAAGAGGTTAAGTTTTATATAATTAATCCTTTATGTTTGAACCGATTTATGTACTCTGAAAATTTCAAATAATCAAGAATCTTTCTCTCTATGTGCATGTATGAGACTATTGGTGCGTTCTTTCTTAAAGTTAAAATGTAAATCACCTGGTTGGACAACAAAATAATAGCTATCCAACCCTCCCATTTGCTGTAACAAAATTTAGATTAGGATTATTTTAATATTTTAGGGTTTATTAAGATCAGGGTTATATTAATTATTTGATTACATATATTATATCTACTAAAATGCAATACAAATATTGATTATTAATATATTATTAAATTATATTAAGAAAGACAATATAATATTAATTATTAATATTTGGTTACATTATATGAAACCAATTTTTTTTATATAAAATAAATTTTCATTACATTTATTATATTAAAAAAATACAATATTAATATTAATTATTTTATTACATTATTTTATATTTTAAACTAAATGTCTAATATCAATATATTAAAAAAAAATACAACATTTATATCACCAAATATTTTTTTATATAATAATAATATATTAAGAAATAATACAAAATTTATTTAAGAAACAATTTTTATATAATTATTTGGTATAAATAATATTACATTACACTATAATTATTAATATATTATTATATTATAAAACAATTAATATCAATATTAATTATTAATATTTATTACATTTATTATAGGAAGAAAATAAAGTTAGATTTATTATTTGATTACAATATTAATCTTAATTATTTGATTGTTTTATTTTATATTTTAAACTAAATGCTAATAATAATATATTAAAAATATATTAAAAGAAAACAACATTTGTATGAAACATTTTTTATATAACTATGTGATATATACAACATTACATTAAATTAAATTATACTACAATTATTAATATATTAAATTATATAAAAAACAATATCAATATTAATTATAATTATTAATTATTAATAGTTGATTACTATTATATGGAGAAAATCACTTTCTTATATCAAGAAAAATAGATTATATTTATTATTTCATTAAGAAAAACATTAATATTTTATTACATTTATTATATATATAAAATACATTATTATATCAAGAAAAAAACATTATATTTATCATTTGATTACAAAAAATGTTAATACATAACATCAAGAAATAGACAATATCATATATTATATAAGAAAAAGACATCATATAATTATTTAATTATTGTATCAATAAAAAAACATATTATATAAACAAAAAAAAATTGTATAAGAAATTTTGAATACATTTATTATATTAAAAAAATATAATATCAATATTATTTACTAATATTAATTATTTGATTAAGAAAAATAAAATAACAATATTATTTATTTGATTTCATCTATTATATTAAGAAAGACTTAACATTTTATATTTTTAAATACTATTTTTGTTGAATTTAAGATATTTTATAAGTGTAGAAAGATATAAATATATTTTTGAAAGATTCCATTATAAAAAAAATTATTTTCCATGAAAATTTTATTTCATTATAAAATATAAAAATAAAACACAATGACATGGAATAATTTGTCATCTTTGTAACACTAAAATGGTTGAAGATGAAAAACACTTTCCCCTAGAATGTCCTTATATGAACACTTTAGTTGTATGAATCTAATCCAAGAAAAAAAATACCACGAAATTGATCACGGTGACTCATAAAATGATTCAAGTTAAATATTTTACTACTATAAATCATAATTGTTTTTAACTCATTCTTTTGTGCTTTCTTAACAATTGCAAATTGCAACACCAAAAAGAAAAATGCATAAATGCATACTCTAATTTTATATATGCTTATTCGGAAGGGATAGATTTTATAGTTCAAGATCATATGTTATCAATGTCCTTAAAAAAACTATGATTCTAAGTTTCATTATATGTAATATATCGCATCAGTTAAAGGTTGCTATATTTTCCCACAAACCATCAGTTCAAAGTTGTTATATTTTTCACAAAGGAAACACTGTTAGATTTTTCTCTAAAAGTTTCACCAAATCTTGCTTTTCATAATGTGTGGGACACAAACCAACCTTTTCATGTGATGAAAATTCCACCGACGTTGCAATATGAAGAACAAAACAAGACGTTATAATGTGACAAACATAGTAATGTTGCATTGTGTCGAACATACTAACGTTGGACAATGACGAACATAGTAACGTTGCAATCTAACGAACATAATAATGTTTCAATATGATGAACATAAATTGACGTCGTTATGTGATGAACATAGACATGCCATCATAACATAAACAAACATTTCACTCTAGTGCATGGCATCCTGTCATTGCAATGTGATGAACATTTCCTCATGTTTCAATGTGACACACTTATTCTAACGTCGCAATGTGACAAACAATTTGAAACATCGCAACGTGTCGAACAAATTAACTTTTCAATCTACCAAACATATCAGCGTCACAATGTGATGAACGTAGAACATTGCAATGTGATGAATTTATTAAAGTTTAAATGTGTCGAACATAGTAACATTGCAATCTATCAAACATAGTAATGTTGCAATGTGACAAATATAGGCATGTCGTTGCAATGTAGATAGTAACGTCACAATGTAACGAACATAAACATAGGTTGCAATGTGTCCCACATCGCCCTGTCATTGCAATATGATGAAAATTTCCTCGCATTGCAATGTGATGTACATATCCTAATGTCACAATCTAATAAACACTTCCAAACATCACAATGTGATGAATATATACATATATCATAATGTGACAAACATTTCCAGACGTTGCAATGTGTAAAACATATATAGATGTGGATAGGCATGTCGTCACATTGTGTTGCACATCATCTTATCGTCACAATGTGATGAACATTTGTTGATGTTTCATTGTGACACACTTATTGCAAAGTCGCAATGTTGCAAAAAATTCCAAATTTCACAATGTGTTGAACATAGTAACATTGAAATCTACCAAACATAATAAATTCGCACTGTGACGAACACATAACATTGCAATGTGATGAAAATATTGTATTGCAATATGTTGAACATAGTAACATCATAGTGTTATGAACATGGTAACATTGCAATCTACAAACATGGTGACGTCGCAATCTGACAAAAATAGGCATGTCATCACAATGTATATAATAGCGTCGCAATGTGACAAACATAAATACATGTCACAATGTGACAAACATAAATACATGTCGCAATGTGTCCCACATCACCCTGTCGTCACAATATGGAAAACATTTCCTCACGTTGCAATGTGACGCAGATATCCTAACGTCGCAATGTGAAAAACACTTCCAAACATCGTAATGTGTCGAATATAGTAAACTTGAAATCTACCAAACATCGTAATGTCGCGTTGTGATGAACATATATGGACGTCGCAATGTGACAAACAATTTGAAACATTGCAATGTATCGAACAAATTAATTTTTCAATTTACCAAACATAGTAGTGTCACAATGTGATGAACATATAACATTGCAATGTGATGAATATATTAAATTTTCAATGTCTTGAACATAGTAACATTGCAATCTACCAAACATAGTAATGTCGCAATATGACGAATATAGGCATGTCGTTACAATGTGGATAGTAACGTCACAATGTAACATACATAAACATAGGTTGCAATGTGTCCCACATCGTCGTGTTATTGCAATATGATGAACATTTCCTCGCATTGCAATGTGATGTACATATCCTAATGTCACAATGTGACAAACACTTCCAAACATCGCAATGTGATGAAGATATACATATATCATAATGTGAAAAACATTTCCAAATTTTGCAATGTGTCGAACATATATGGATTTGGATAGGCATGTCATCGCATTGTTTCGCACATAATATTGTTATCGCAATGTGATGAACATTTGTTGATGTTGCATTGTGGTGCACTTATTGCAAAGTCGCAATGTAACAAAAAATTCCAAATTTCGCAATGTGTTGAACATAATAACGTTGAAATCCACCAAACATAGTAAATTTGCATTGTGACGAACACATAACATTTCAATGTGATGACAATATAGTGTTTCAATATGAAGAACATAGTAACGTCACAATGTTATGAACACAATAACATTGCAATCTATGAAACACAGTGATGTCGCAATCTGACGAAAATAGGCATGTCATCGTAATGGGGATAGTAGCATCACAATGTGACAAACATAAATACATGTCACAATGTGACGAAGATAAATACATGTCACAATGTGTCCCACATCACCCTGTCATCGCAATATGGAAAACATTTCTTCACGTTGCAATGTGGCGTGCATATCCTAACGTCGCAATGTGACAAACATTTCCAAACATTGTAATATGTCGAACATAGTAATGTTGCCAACTACCATGCATAGTAACATCACAATGTGACGAAGATATACAGAGGCCTCAATGTGACAAAAATTTCCAAACATCGTAATGTGTCGAACATAGTAACAATGCAATCTACCAAACATAGTAACATCGTAATGTAATGAACATATATGCATGTCACATTATGAAGAACATATATGCACGTCACAATGTGACAGACAATTACGAACATCGCAATCGAACAAACATAAATTAGCGTTGTAATGGAACAAATGCAATGTGATAGACATTTTCAAACATTACAATCAGACAAAGACAACCTATTGTCACAATTTTATGTACACAACCCAATGTGTCAATGTGACAAACATTTTTCGATGTTGCAATGTGACGAACATAACCCACCATCGAACTATGACAAACCTATTCCATAATCAACATGGCCCACCATAATGAGATCCACATGGTCAACAAAGGTCAGCGATGGGCATGTTCAACCATAATAAACTCTCATCAATCATAGTCAACAATGGCCATGGTCAACCTCACTCAACCATGATGAAGGACAACCATGGTCAACCATAGACAACCTTTCCTTCCCAAAGTCAATCAAGGTCTACCAAAGTAAACCATGGTCATGCTCAACCATACTCAACCATAGTCATTTTCAGTTAAGATATTATTGTATTAATACTTAAATAATATATTATTAATGTATTAGTACTTTAGTATTTAGTAATGTATTTATTAAGGCATTAATACTTTAGGAATGTATTTATTAATGCATTATTAATTTATTAATAATTAAATATGTTACATTATACATTAATATATTAATACTTTACTAATGTATTAAAGGTACGAAATAAAATTTTTTATTATTACTTTAAGAATGCATTATTAATCTTTTACTTTATTATTATATTAATACTTTAACAATGTAGTAATTAATATTGTATAAATGTATTACTTAATTAATACATTACCTTATTAATACATTAATTAATTAATACATTATATTATACATTCATGTAAATTAATACTTTAATTTATACATTATATTAATATAATATTGTGTTACTACTTTAGTAATATATTTATTAAAAATATATTAATCTTTTAATTAATCAAATTAATACATTACAATATACATAAATTTCATTCATAGTCATGACCATAAGAAATCATGATGATGATCCACCATAGTCAACCACAATCATTTTCAATAAATGATTAATACTTTAATAATATTTTTATTAATGTTTTATTACTTTAATAATGTATTAATTTATTTTTGTATTAATACTTTAACAATGTATTAGTTAAAAATGGATTAATGTATTAATTAATTCATACATTAAATTATTAATGTAGTATATTAAATATGTTACATTATGCATAATGCATTAATACTTTAATTTATATATTACAACAATGTAATAATGTATTAATAGTTTATCATGTTACATTATACATTAATGTAATAATGTATTACTTTATTAGTGTATTAGTATTTTAGTAATTTAATTTTTAATGCATTTAATGATATATTTAATGTATTAATTTATTAGTGTATCATCACTTTACCAATGTATTAATTAATTAATTATTACATTGCATTATTAATTTATCAATCATTTAATATGTTAAATTACACACTAATATAATTTAATACTTTAATTTATAAATGTTTATTATATATTATATTAATGTTACATTACACACATCAATATATATATGGATACTTTAATGTATTAATATATTACACATTAATGTATTATAAATAAATTTATTAATGTATAATATTAATTTATAATACATTAATGTATCATATTTACAGTATTAATGTATTATATTTACATTAATATAATAATTAATACATTATACATTAATGTAATAATATTACTAAATACATTAATACATTAAGTTATCAATGTATCAATCAATTTACATTAATACTTTAATATATTTATCAATCAATTAATACTTTAATTTTTATATTTTTATTAATACTTTAATACAATTATCAATCAATTAATACTTTAATTTATATATTTTTATTATATATTAAATTGATATTTATATATTATATTAATTAAATGTATTAATATATTAATGGTAATACTTAAGGTATGTTTGCTTTCATTTAATAAAAGTAATTGATATAAGATGGGGAAGATCCACCTATATCAATCACTATTATAAAGTGATTGTTACTAGTTATAATTATATAGTTGTGCTAATATATACTAAAAGTCAAAATTTAGCTCATGAAATAGATATTGAATATTGAAAAAATTACCCATTCAACCCTACCCATGCTTGTTAAGCCGAAAGGCGTATATCTATTGACAATGGGCACAATTAATCAACTTTTAATCATAAATTTCAATCTTAGGGTTGGCAATTGAAGATGCTGGCATATTCTTCGTCGTCCTCTCTAATCAATGGATGAAATTTTGATAAATCAAGTTCCGCTCATTTATAAAGACGTAAGTTTATGTGATTACTTTTTCACATTTACTAAGTAAGATTAAAAAATTACTTGATCATCATGAAATTGCCACGTTCAATGATTAAGAAATAACAACAAAAATTATTGTTCATGGGCGGATGCCTATGGCCGCTTGTGGCAGCGTGAATTATGAACTGTGAGTATCTACCTTGACGTACCTTGGCATTTTTCTGTGTGTGTTTTACAGTGCGCGGTCATTTTTTTACTAGGGCGGGCGCGTGGATTATCATGGCGGTTCACCGGTTATAGGAGATTCCCAGCGAATTTACAGCGACAAGCAAGATTGATTTCGTCAATTTAAAGTTATAAAATTGGCATGGTCGCATAAGGATAAATATTTGACATCGACTTATAATTCCTTACCCAACCCTCCTCCAGAATTAATTCGAATGTCTCCTTCAAGGCTTTCCCAATCTGTTTGTAAGAGATGCCAGAAAATTTACAGAGGCAAACAGGACTGATTTTGTGAATTTGAAGTTATAAAATTGACATGGTCCCTTGAGGCTAAAAAATTGAGGTTGATTTAGAAATCTTTACCTAACAGTCCTCCAGAATTAGGTTCAAATTATTCAAACATGCGTATGTATCAGTCAAGGCTTGCCCCGTCCGGTTGTGGGAGATTGCCCGCAAAAGCATGGTATAAGAATGTTAATTGACAACGTGGTAAGCCTTCAAATTCTTAATGTTAGTTGCAATTTTGGCTGCTTGAACGCCTTGTTAGATTCAATGCGTTGGCTATGTTCGCTGGTTGAATTAGATGCTAGATTTAACCAGATTAAAACCCTGCCCGATTTCATTGGAGCTGTGGGAATGCCGAATGCCCAATACAAACGACTTTATTCTGCTTGATATATGTACACCCAAAACCTTAATTACGATTTATTTATATGTACACACAAAACCCTAATTAGGATTTATTATTATGCCTTTCGGGGTTCATCAGCCACAATAATTGTGACTGTGCTAGTATATACTAATCTATCAACATCCATTAGTGGTTGCCCGGTTGTTATAGAATGGCATCTCTTAATCTATCAACGTTCATTTGAGTGGTTGCTCGGTTGCTAAAGAATGGTTGCCCAGTCGTTATATATGAATATTGAAAAAACTACCCATTCAACCCATGCTTTCGGACTTCTCACTTCGTCAGATATTGAATATTGAAAAAACTACCCATTCAACCCATGCTTGTATATACTAATCTATCAACATCCATGAGTGGTTGCCCGGCTGTTATAGAATGGCATCTCTTAATCTATCAACGTTCATCTGAGTGGTTGCCCGGTTGTTAGAGAATGGTTGCCCAGTCGTTATATATGGCTTTCGGACTTCTCACTTCGTAAGACACAAGTTGTATAAAAATCTTGTGTGGCATATGCTTGATTCCGCTTTCGAATGATCAAAGTAATACGTAACTTTGTGATATCTTCTATTAACCAAAAAGAAAAAGCTTTAAACCATGCCATTGTGAAAACAATTTTAGAATCTTATCTTGAATGACATCAAATTATGGTAAGACAATATATTCTGGAAATTCCTTTAAAATATACATCATATGTGAATTCAAGAGAAATGACGCACTGATCTAACAATGATCATATTGAATTTTACATGCTATTTTTTTTTTAGCTCGAAAGAAAAACCTTTGAACTTGGTTTATTTATGAAATGGTCATTGGAAACCACTTAGAATAAAATAAATCCAATCGAACAAATGATCCATGATATTTTGGTTAAAAAAGGAAATCCATCTTGACGATCTGTTCTATTATAATAACCACTAGTAGCTACCAAACTGTGCACATTTTGGAGAATTCACTCCTACTGTCACCCAATTAGGCCCATTCTGCACAAAACCCATGTCGTGGAATCTCCAAATTCATCTTTGTTAAACTAGAAATCAGAAATTATATATGAATTTTATTGCTCATTTGTACATAACACACTTTGACCCAAACATTGTTCATGAGATTCCAGCTTGTGGAATCAACCTGGGCACGTTTTGAATAACAAGGATCAATGTTGAGGGCGTCAACAACAAATCCCATGTTCAAGATTTCTTTTTAGATACACACAAATATGTCGAACAATGAAGGTGGTTCAAGATTCATATGTTCACTGAAGGATATGAACTTAGAAAAAACTCTCATTAAAAATAATCAACTCTTAATCCTTTTAATTCACTAAAAATAATGAAAACAACATTTATGTGAATAACATAGTCACCTTATAGATTTGGATTCCATTTCTACTAACATTCTCAAATAACATATCAAAAGGTTAACAAGAATGTGAAAATACGAGATATCATAGGTGGAAAGGGATTATGCGGCGGTGAAAATAGCATCAAATTGCAAGCCCCAAAAAAACATCACATTAAGCATTATATAAACCATATGATATCAAAGTGTCGGTTACAAACCATATGATATTGAAGAATCACATAAATAAACATATAAACCATATGATATTAAGAGGCACTTATAAACCATGTAATATTGAGCATCACATAAAGCAACATATTAAACATATGATATCAAGTAGCACATGTAAACCATGTGACATGCTACCTATAAAACCATGTGATATTGAAGGATCACATAAAGGATATCATATAAATCATATGATACCAAAGAATCATGTGATCTTGAAGGATCACATAAAGCAGATCATATAAATGATATGATACCAAAGAATCACTTATAAACCATATGATATTAAAGCATCATATAAAAAAGCATATAAGCTACATTATATCAATCAAAACCTATAAACCATGTCATATCTAAATATCACATAAACCATAATGTAAATCATATGACAATAAGTAGAAACTATAAACCATGTGATATTGAAGTGTCACATAAAAAATCATGTAAACCATATGATATCAAAAAACACCTATATAGAACCTATAAACCATGTGATATTGAAGTGTCACATAAAGAAATATGTAAACCATATGATATCAAAAAAACACCTATAAACCATATGATATCAAGAAACACTTATAAACCATGTAATATTGAAACATCGCATAAATCATCATATAAACTATATGATATCGAAACATTACCTATAATCCATATGATATTAAAGCATCACATAGAGAAACACATAAACCATATGATATCAAGAAAAATCTACAAACCATGTAATATTCAAGCATCACATAAAGCATGATATGAGGTATCACATAAACCATATCAAAACATCAAGTCCTATAGCAATCTAAGCTTAACTATTAAATCATAATTTATCTAAAATAAAACCTAAAACTAGGTTGTTACATAATCAAGGTGAACCTCCTCTTATGGTGTGGTGTCAACTACTTGTATGGCATCGAAATGTGTAATATACTCAAGTGACTTTTCTTCAACAACTTATCCATATATTAAAAGGTGATATCCTCTTGTTGTGTGGTGTCAACTACTTGTATAGCATTGAAATGTGTAATATACTCAAGTGACTTTTCTTCAACAACTTATCCATATATTAAGAGGTGATTCCATACAGGCATACAGGCATTGAAGAAGTGGAGACATTATTTGATTCCGAAAGAGTTTGTCTTATATAGTGACAATCATGCATTGCAATTTGTGACTCAACAAGAGAAGTTGAATCAAAGACATGTTAAATGGGTTGAGTATATGCATAATTTCACTTTTGTGATTAAACATATTTCTGGTACTGCTAATAAAGTTGTTGGCGCTTTGAGCAGGAAGTGTTAGCTGTTGCAGGAGTTCAAGGTCAAAACGTTGGGTTTTGATGATCTCCGGGATATGTACATAGATGATCAAGATTTTCAGGAGGCACATGAAGCAGCTGAGAATCCAGTTCTCAGAGATAGGAACCAATGGGCAGAATACATGATCCAGAAGGGATTGTTGTTTAAAGGTAATCAACTATGTATTCCGAAATGCTCCATGAGGGAGAACTTGCTAAAGGAGAAACACAATGGAGGATTGGTCGGACACTTCGGTCATGACAAGACATTTGCAAAGCTGAATGAGTCACACTTTTAGCCGGGAATGCAAGCGAAAGTTAAAATATTTGTGGACAGATGCAGAATTTGTCAGCATTCGAAAGGAAGGAGGCAAAATGCAGGGTTTTATCAACCATTTCCCATACATGAGAGGCCGTGGGATGCAATCATCATGGATTTCATATTGGGGTTGCCAAGAACACAAAGAGGGTTTGACTCAATATTTGTAGAGGTGGATAGATTTTCCACGATGGCACATTTTATCCCATGTCATAAAACCAGTGACGCACCACACATTGCGAATCTTTTTTTCAAAGAGTTCATTCGACTTCACAGCTTACCGAGGAGCATAGTCAAATCCGTGAGTGCATCGGAGTTTCAACATCTCGGGATTTGAGAGTCGAGGAGGTGAGTCGCTTGACATCGTGATCACCTAAATCGCGATAGGGAAAATCCCGAAAGGGTAGAAGAAAGGCCAGTGTTGACTGTTATCGGGTTTCGGGGATTCAAGAGACCAACACTTGACCACTGGATTCGCGAAGGTGCGAAGTCCGATCTCCCACATATAAGGGTGAATTTCACGAAGTGATTGTGGGTGCATATTTCCCGAAAGGGAAATAGAAGAGTTGTTTAAGGGTTCTTCGGGCCGAGAAGAGGGAAGAAGATCCTGTGGTGACGTGGACCTTCCGACCTACGGGCTTTGGAGGGAGTGTGCGTGGTCACCAGATTTACTCTCCATCGATATATTGTGTCTTCATTTATAAATGATGTCATCTCTTGCCATGTTGTTACTTCACATATTCAATAAAAGAAATTTCCAAAGCTTTTATGGTGTACATAATCTATTAAGAAAATCAACCTCCAGAGTTCCCAATTCCTTGACCAATTCCATATAGGAAAGTTAATTTATTCAATTAACCCATAAAACATTCATGACTATACCATCCCTTAGCTGATATAACAAAAATTCAAAAGGTTTTGCAAGTGAGAGTCTATCCGATGTCAGAGATGTGTCACCAGGTGCGGAAGGACATATGTGATATTCTTTTAATATATAATAAATCATCTTGAATCCATCTTAAACCATGTGTTTTCTATTAAGAAACCATTTTATAATTGTGGTTGTGTTATCTTATGTAGCGTTTATTAGCATAGCCACACAATTTTTGCCAGTTATTTTATTTACAAACTCTAATTAAGGTTTACGCTAGAAAATTTTAGCATAAACCCTAATTACGGTTTCTAAATGAAATACACATATCTTACTTCATCAACCATAATTATGCCAATAGGCATCCCCCTTATTGGAATCAATGGTTTAATCATCCTTTTAATTACAAATTCCAATCTGATGGCCAACAATTAAAGATGCTCGCATATTCTTCGTCTTACACTCAAATTGGTGCGGCACCCCCTACCTTAGCAGGTTCTGCACGAACTCCCAGTCTTAAGATCATTCTAAACCTTTCCCTGAGTCTGATTGACTCTTCGATTTTCCCCAAAAGGAATGTCTCACACACACAAGGGTGTATCCATAGGTCCTTATGAGTTATGCCTGCATGATCAAACACAGGGCGCTAACTCTACACACCTGATCAACAAATATGATCAGGACTTTTACCAAAAAAGGAATTTTGGATTTCGTGACTTCGTGAATCCTAATGTAAGTTCCTTGACTCTTCAACCTCTGAAACCCGAAATGTCAACGAAGGTTGACTCCTTCAATGTGTCGAACACACGCCACTTGCTGCCCACTAAATTTGGCTTTTTGGGAATTGAGCGAACAACCAACAATCGTTCCTCTTCCCTTATGATTCCCCAAATTCCAAAATTTCTCCTTTGGTGATATCGATGACCTGTGAACATCACCCGATGCAATGAGTGCTAAGTGGACTATTCAAATCATGAGAATTATTGGTCAGTTGCGACTAATACTCATGGATATGGGTC